>JARKHS020026661.1:0-71876 GCA_030143305.2 Amblyomma americanum | reverse complement strand
TTTGTCTTTTATTTCTGTTATTAACGAGTAGTTTTATTTTTATGCCGTTGTGGATAGACATTGTATAACTTGTATTAAATTTACTGTCTGCTGCTCTGTTAATGTTTCTGTTTATTTTCAATTATGCTTCAATGTTTATTTATATCGGTTTTGTATTTTTATTCAAGGATCCATATGCTTTTATCTGTTTGTTGTTTGTAGTTTTTGAATTTTTAGCTTATTTATTTATTTCTTTTGATTACTTGCCTATACCGCCCCCCCCCCCTATGTAATACCCTCAAACTGAGGGCGTTTAGGGGTATTTTGTAGAAATAAACAAATAAATAAAATACAATTTTACCAGTTATAAATATGTCGTCACCCTCTGCAAGCGTGTCAACCCTTCTATGAGCGAGGCCGACAATACCAGACATATTATGAAACGCATTGAGGATCATGCCTTCCAGATGCTCGTCGCCAAAGAACCCCAGGCTGTCTCCCGTGTCATCGGTCACTGCCAAAGGTTTGATGAGCTGCGCAAACAGCGCTTTTCTACACGGTGTGCAGGCTTTAGGAGGCCACACTTTACAGCTCGGCTCTCCTAGGGGATGGTGCTCTGGACCAACAGTCGCTTCTCCAGCGCATCCAGCAGTTTGTATGTGAGGAAGTCGCACACCAGCTATCTTTGTCTATCTGCACGCCTACGCTTGCGCCGCCGCTCAGTCCCAACCTACAGCGTGTTATCAGGGAGCAGGTCGCTGAAGTCCTGCCACCTCCCCCTCAGGCACCCCTGATCGCTCTTTCTCTTACGTACGCCGATGCCCTGCGGCGGTCGCGGCACTCACCTGCCACTCCCGTCTACAGGCCACCTACCCGGCAGTTAGAACCCAAGGGACCTGCAACCGCACCTTACCGTCCGGTTGCCCGCGCCGAACACAGCCGCAGCCACTTAACCCCTGGCGCACACAAGACAACAGCCATATTTGCTACGCCTGTGGCGTCGCTGGCCACGTGGCTGGTTTGTGTCGCAGTCGTGACCACCGTCCCTATGATTATGGGCGTGAGCCAACGTATAACCTTTCGCCGTCGTCCTCGCCTGCGTCACACGAGCAGCCTCTGGATTCTCCTTCTAGTTACCATCCACGCTCCCACCGCTTGCCGTCTCCTGGCCGCCGTTCCCGTTATCCGATGCTCCGCCGCCAGTCCGCTTGCACGCGGAAATCTAACGGCTGCAATTCAGGAAGCAAGAACTGCGTCACCAGTGACTCACTCAAGACCTGTTTCTGTGGCTGCCAATATTATTACCGTGTTCGCTGAGGGAGTCACCGTCGAAGGGATTGTTGACGCTGGCGCAGCCTTTTCCGTTCTGAGCCACACCTTTTGTCGAAGCCTGAAAAAAGGGACGACGCCCTTCTTGTCGTTTCTCTCCGCACCGCCAGCGCTGAGGACATTCGACGTTCAGCCGCCTGCACCGACCGCCTGCTCATCGAGAACGTTTCCTACACAATCGAGTTCATCATCGTCGCCCGCTCGTCTCACGATGCTATCCTTGGCTGGGACTTCCTATACTCCTCACATCACGCCCTTATTTACTGCCCCTGTGCTCAGGTTGATTGCCCTACAGTGACACTCCCTTGGACGTACCCGGTGCTGCTGCTGCTGCTACCGTGGTTTTCTCAGAGTACACAGACGTTCCGCCTTTCTCTTCAGTGCTGGTGCATTTTTCTTCTTCGGCTCTCAGATGAAGCTGTCACTCATACCCCCTCTTAAACGATGCGCTCACCAGTAGTCGGTTTTGCTGCCTCATGCCGTGCTGACAGTTGTTCGTGGATCCAGCGCTATTAATGTGGCGAACCCATTCTCCTGCTCTACCACTTTACTCCGTTTCCACTCGCTTTGTAGTGTTGAGTTTCTCGTTCCCACCTCAGCATACACCCTCGTCAACAACACGGCCGGCCTTCACGTCAGCGCCATTACCCCTGTTCTCATCACCAATCAGTCTTCTGGCCATATTTTTCACCGTTCTGTCGACGCCACCCTGACGTGTACCCAACGAGACCATCTTGTCGCCGTTCTGCACCGTTATCAAGATTCGTTTGTCTACCAGCAACCTTTCTTGGGCTGCACCACCAGCGTTCTCTACTGTATTGACACTGAAACCCATGCCCCTTTGCGCCATCTTCCGCACGACGTGTCAGCCGCTGAGCGCCGCCTCATTACGGTGCAGGTGACCGACATGCTCAAGCGCCACGTGATACAGCCGTTGCATAGCCCGCGGGCATCGCCAGTGGTCCTGGTTAAGAAAAATAGACGGTTCCATCCGGTTCTGCGTGGACTACCGTCGTCTCAACATTATACGTTTAAAATATCCCCCGCATCGACGATGTCCTCAATTGCTTGCAGGGCGCTGAGTTGTTTTCTTCATTGAACTTGCGCTCCGCTTACTGACAGATGCCGATGGCGGAGGCCGATCGCCCAAGATCTGCATTCTTCACACCTGACGGGCTCTATGAATTTAATGTCATGCCCTTCAGCCTCTGCAATGCACCCGACACATTCGAGCGCATGATAGACAACATACTCCAAGGGCTCAAATGGCACGCGTCCCTTTGTTACATAGACGACGTTGTGATGTTTTCCCCTGACTTTTCGTCTCACCTCCAGCGTCTTGAGACTGTCCTTCGCTGCGTGGCCGACGCTGACCTCCAACAAAATTTGAGAAAGTGCCGCTTCGGAGCTCGGCAGCTCACTATTCTTGGATAAGCGTCGAAGGACAGCCTTCTCCCAGACTCGGCCAAGCTGCAAGGTGTGGCCAGATTTCTGAAGCCCACTTATGCAAAAGACATCCGCAGCTTCGTCGGCCCCTGCTCCTACTTTCGGCGCTTTGTCCACAATTTCGCCAATATCATCGACCCCCTGACCAAGCTGCTGTTTAGCCACGACATTTAATCGTGGTCTCCAGCGTGTGATGAAGAGTTTACGACACTCCGTCGCCTCCTTTCCACTCCACCAATTCTGCTTCACTTCGATCCTCGTTCTCCGTCGGCACTCCACACTCATGCCAGCGGCGTCGGCCTCGGTGCAGTACTCGCTCAGCGCAACCAAAGCTTTGACGAATACGTTGTCGCTTACGCTATCCAGACACTCAGAAAAGCTGAAGCCGGCTATTCTCTCACCGAGGAGAGTTTAGCCATCCTTTGGGCGATCGTTAAATTTGGCTCAGCCTGGTACGGGCGCCTTTTTTACTTCACCGATCAGCACGCCCTCTGCCGGTTTTCTTCTTTGAAAGATCCCTCTGGTCGACTGGCGCGCTGGGCTCTGCTACTCCAAGAGCACGAAATTCGCGTCATCTATTTTTGCGGCTGCAAACATGCCGATGTTGATGCCCTCCGACGTTCCCCTGTACCATTTGAGCCAGTGCCTTGTATATCCGTTCGGTCTTCATTGACGTTTGAGTCCTCTGATGTGGCTTCCGAGCAACGCAAAGACTCATAGATCACATGACTCTTAGATATTTTATGTGGCCAATCGTCTAGACCTCCTTCCCGTGCTCTCCGGCGTCAGTCCCACCATTTTGCCATCCGAGACGAGCTTCTTTGCCGCGGCAACTACCTCCCGGATGGTCGCAAATGGTTTCTCGTCATTCCGACACATCTGCGCTCCTTCACTGCCTCTTCTTATCACGATGATTCCCAGTGTGCTCACGCCAGATTCTTGAAGACGACTGCGATACTACTGGAGAGGGATGGCCCGTTATGGCCGCCAGTTCTTTCAGACTTGCACCGCATGCCAGCGACGAAAACGTCCACCACGCCGACCCGCCGCTCATATGCAGTTGATGGCTTGACCACTGCAGCCCTTCGAGCGTGTTAGCATTGAACTCTACGGCCGTTTTCCCTGCATATCAACCAGGAACCGCTGGATCATCGTTGCCATCGACCACCTTACATGCTACGCTGAAACGCCGCCTTTACCATCCGCTGCAGCCCACGACATTCCATCCTTCATTCTCCACCGCATCATTCTTCGTCATGGTGCGCGCAAAGAGCGGCTCAGTGATAGAGGTCCAGCCTTCCTCTCTGAAGTTGTAGAAACTCTCCTTCAGGAATGCAACATCGTTCACCGCACGAGTTCTACCTGCCATCTCCAGACAAATTGCATGGTAGTGCGTTTTAACCACAACCTGGGCGATATGCTGGCCATGTACGTTGCTTCCGGCGATGTTAATTGGGACCGCGTTCTCTCTTTTATCACATACAGTTATAACTCCGGTGCTCAAGCCACCACCGGATTCTCTGAGTACTTTCTCCCGTATGGCCGTGAGCCTTCTTGCACAATGGACACCAATCTACATTACCGCCCTGATGCTTCCGAAATTACAACTCTTTCTCAAGCCGCAACTTATGCCGAAGAATGCCTACAGCTTGACCGGTCCTTCACTCCTCACGCCCAGCAGCAGCAGAAAAGCACCCGTGATCCCCCTGCACTTCCTCGCGCTTACCTTCCTGACTCTTTGGTCTGGGTCTTGATACCCTCCTCAGGTCCCGCCCTTTCCTCCAAACTTGTAGGCAAGTACCAGGGGCCCTACCGGATTCTTTAGCAAACATCTGGCGTCAATTATCTTATCAAACCCTTTCCGTAATGCCCTGATCATTGGCGCCGAAGCTGCGTCATTATCCGCACGACCTGCCTAAAACCATACTACGACCCTGCCGTCGTCACATCACCCTAGGCCGCCAGGATGGCGCCCTATCACCCGTGCGGAATTGCAAGACTTGCCTTCGGCTTTAAAATCTGCAGAGGCTTGTGCTTAACGAAGAAAACGACGAGAAGCGCCGAAAGCTCCGAAGCTCGAGCGCCGAACGCTTCGTCCCTCGTGCGTGCTCTGGACTGACCACTGCGTCTGGTCTGTGCCTGGACTGTACCGCTGGTTGTTCGCGACGCTGTGCTTTGCAAGGCGTTCCTTATCAGCACGCTTATTTTCTAGTGAAATCAATAACTCCATAAACACGGAGTATACTAAGGGAAATATTTGCTAGGAAATAGCTGAAGCACGAAATGTGCATAAAGCTGTGTGACCGATTCGAAGAATCCCTTTTAAAAAGAGCCCACTTTGTTGCTTCAATAAAAAGTTGCAAACATAAATCATATGTGAGCGCTTCTACATGTTTTATTCAGGTTTAATTTTGTCTTGCCATTTTTGCTGTTATAGTGCTTTAATGAATTAATTTTAACTTTGCAAGCTCATTTCCTATTGCCTGGCTGGCAGAATATATTGACAATATGTTAAATAGTAAATCCTAATTTTTCTGTGTTAACCTCAAGTTAACCTCACGTGAAAACTCAGCAGGTCCAAATGATTTAAGGAAGAAGTTTTCTGTTCATTTCAACTGTTAGCAGCTGATACATAACTGCTTTTAACTGCTTTCAGCTGATATCAAATGGAAATTTGTTTCTTATAAATATATATGGCTATAGCCTGCACACTAGCAATCAGCAAGAGAAGCAAGCTTTTCTGCTTCAGCAGTCAACATCATTATTGGCCTTTTTTGCTATTGATTTACAAATTTTTCTAGCAGACTCAGTTCTTGCCTTTGAATTTCACCCTTTCTTCATGCCTATTTCGCCGTTTTTCACCCTGTTTGTCTAGGCATTTCTCGAATATGTCACGTAACTTTTTTGCACTGTCTCTGTGTGATCTGTTTTTCTTTGGTGGTGCTCCTGAACCACTTAGCGTGGTTACTTCGCACCCACGCGACCCGTCGTGTGAGTCCTCTGCCAGGCCAAAAAGCAGAAACAAAGAATCTGTTGGTTCTTTCATATAACATATCATATGGCAGCAATGGTGAAAAAGTCGCACCCACTACTGGATTGTCATCTTGAAATTACAACTTTTGAGTTGAAAACTAAGTCTGTTCAGGTGGAAACGTTCAATTTCAGCTTGATTATTACGTGAAAACCATGTTCAGTTGAATATTTTGCATTTCTATTCAGCTTCAGCTGGGGCTTTACACATTGTATTATCTACCCCTTCCTCTAGGAGGAGATCACTCCAACTGGCCGGTCAGCTCTGGAAAAGTCCTTTTCCAGATGAAACTGGTATCCTTGATGAAGTCCTGCTGAGTGTGCATAATAATCTGGATTGGGCTAGCTGGTGCCTCATGTTGAATGCTGTATGAATAGAAACAGGAATGAACAAGAGATGCAGATGTCATGGCTTAACTTCATGCACTTGTAGACCTTGCACAATACTGGCTACTAATAGCTACTTCAGAAATGGCAGCAGTACTCAGTTATGTCAGCCAACAAGAGGAATTTTGATTTTAACTGTATAACTTTTTTGCACCATTTCAAAGGAGCATTTCGCAGTTGCACTATTTTCCTTAAACATTTTATTCACAGCCTCTTTAAATTTTCATGCAATCGTTAATGATTCGTTTCCTAATTTCAGTGTCATTATTCCCTTTCGTTCATTTCTATCGCAAAGATATATAAAAGCGCAAAATCCTAAATGAGGCCTGGCGGTACCACAGAAAGTAGTTCCTTTCAGTGATACGACACAACGTTCCAATTGGATAAACTTTTGTTCCTGACTCGTGCATTTATAGAATACACTTTTGGAGCTCCTACTATGGCCACGCACCTTTCTTAGCTTTGCGTAGCTTTCAGGTAAGCTTTTGGTGCACATCAACCATCGTACACACTATACGCTTCACTACATATGTCAGCAAGCAAGGTGACATGAAAAGTTCATAAGTATATTGAGCTGACGCAGCAACACATCTATGAATGCATGGCTGAAGGGAGATTTTAGCGTCATGGTTTTCTCCTGGCAACTACACATGCCGTCTGCACTGCCTACACCCCTTACTTCAACTCAGTTTTCCATTCGGCCTCTCCCACTGCGATGCTGCACTGTTGCGTCGCCTGTGGCTGGGGGGGGGGGCGTTCACAAACGCCTACTTCCATTTAATCGCAATGGCAGACTCTCTTGCGTGTGAGATCTGTGGGTGCGACGAAACTATAGAACACCTTCATTGTAACTGCCCTTGGTTTCAGCGTGAGCGTGCACTCCTGGCGGCAACACTCCACCGTTTAGATTCTCGGCCCCTTACTGAAGCCAAGATTCTGGGTCCTTGGTGTAAGCCTTCATCGCAGAGGACAGCTTTGAAGGCACTTTTCAAGTTCTTGAAGGACTCGGGACTGAGTGCAAGGTTCTGAACTATCAGTGTGTGCCCTGTGTACCCTGCAAGTAATGGCGAACGGATATGTGGATAAAAGATCAACTCTCTTTGTTCTCTCCCCTTTCTAAGTCTACCTCCGTTCTCGCTCCCACGTGTAAGGTAGCATACCGTGTGCTGCCTAGTTAACCTCTCTGCCTTTCCGTTTGTCTTTCTCTCTCTCTCTCATAAGTATATGTTTTAATGGTAAGTAAAAAGCATGCTTGTATAATCCTCAGTTTTAACCTAGTCCTTGCACCTTAAGGCATATGTGCCTTACAAGGCAAATACGATATGCACAATGTATCTCAGATTTCTTGTGTGCTCCTGTGTGAATTAATTCAAAATTATCTGGATACTAGCAGAGCGTCCGACATAAAGCTGATGTCTGAGATAAACCTACTTATAAGAACCACGTTCATGATTATTTTACATATACCGCATACAGCCAATTTTTACAAAATTCACATATGTATATCTTTTTATTGTTACAACGATATGCAACAGCACAATTTTATGTCTTCTGCTTGAGTCTTAAATGTATCGTGAACTAGAAAGTACGTACTCTGTGCTTGACTGCGGTTTGCCAGGCCTGCCATGAAAAGTGGCCGCACACGGCGCATCCTGTCGAGGAGTTCCTCCAGTTCACTGCATAAAAACACACATGCTGTGAAGTCTGCAAGCACATTTTCAGGCGCACGTGCTTTAACACCTGCCGCTCGTAGTAGCACATCTATCTTTCTCATGCGGACTTGTCGTTGGATTCCATCGTCCTTCTGTGTGTGAGCACCAGGGTCTTCTACGTTTTAGCCTTGAGACGTGTGGCAGACCTTGTTGGGAACTGTGCGTTCACATGCACTGCCAAATCCTCCCACTTGGCCTTTTTGTGTGGAAGACCCTGGTGCCATCACAAGTTCGGGCCTGCATTACAAATAAAACAGGTTACCATATAATTGCCGTCATCATCATCATCATCAGCCTGACCACACCAGTGCAGGGCAAAAACCTCTCCCATCTCTCTCCAACTAACCCTGTCCTTTGCCAGCTGCATCCACCCTATGCTTGCAAACACAAGCAGCACAGGTAATCGGCCCAATACTGCAACAGGATGGTTCCATCCTCGTTCTTTGTAGCGCCGGCCTTTGCCAATTCGGTTCCAATGTTGGGCCAATTACCTGTGCTGCTTGCGAAGTTCTTAATCTCGTACGCCCGCCTAACCTTCTTCCACCCCCTGATACGCTTACCTTCTCTTAGACTCCACTCCGTTACCCTTATGGACAGCGGTGGTCTTGCCTTCGCATTACATGCCCTGCCGAAGCTTATTTCTTCCTCTTGATTTCGACTAGGATGTCATTAACTGGCGTTGGTTCCTTCACGCACTCTGCGCGCTTCCGGCCTCTTGACGTTATACCTAAAATTGTTCTTTCCATAGCTCGCTTCGCTGTCAGATACTGCGTTGGCACAGTATCTGTATCACATATGGGCAGACACCTGAACCGCGCCGTCAGGGAAGAGATAAAGGAGAGACAAAGAAAAGAAAGGAAATCAGAGTCACAGTAGTGGAGGGCTCCGGAATAAATTAGACCACCTGGGGATCTTTAACGAGCACTGGCATCGCACACCACACGAGCGCCATAATTAAGAGGCGTGCCACAATTGACAGGCGTGCGAAACGGCCACCACGAAAGCAGCCAAGTGAACCGCATTAACATATGTCTTGCATGAGGTATCCCGCATGAAGAGCGCTCCAGAAAACACGTGCTACTACTGAGGGTACGAATGCCTGGCAATTAGACTCCGTGAGCTGGACAATGTGGGCATGTACTGTCGTTGCGCAACATAACCGCTTCTTGTGGTTACAAGTTTATTGCCACAGAATTTCAGATTTTAGCTGGGGCCAAGGAGAGTCCAGAGTGGTCTCTTGTTGGGGCGATCTCTTGAGCCGGCGTGATGAGGCCCATTTGCATTGCTTTTCTTGAACTGGTCAAGAAGTTGTCTCATTCCTCAGTCGAGGGAGCTGGAAAGAGTGTCGTCGTAGAGGGTTTGCTAGCGCATTTCCAAAAAATATGGTCTCGGGAGGCGTGCGTCCCGTCACCGCAGTGCGGGCATGCAGGGTCATATTCACCGTCTGTAATTAAAGATAATCGGTAGGGACTAAGGATTGCCTTTGTTTGTAGGTGTCTGAGTGTTGTTGGTTGCGCCCTGTTCAAGTCGGGATGAGGGGCGGGATAAGTGCATCTTACCTCGCGGTATACGTTTGTAATCTCCGCGTACGAGCGATGCGCCTCGGCGGGGGCATCCCTTCCCGACAGGTCTCCCGTCCCTCGGTTGGTTAAATCTCGGGCTGGATGATCGACCACCTACGTTTCCGTATTTATCCGCGGGAGCCGGAACCCATACCTGATTAATGGAATCCAGAGTTCTGTTTTGCAGAATTCGCATTGCGAGCACCCTTACCGAGTGTTTGGCGAAATTTTGAATGATGCTCGTAGAGTAGATTAGAATAGTTTTTGTTTGGGGATCTGCGATGGCCAGTGCGATAGCTACTTTCTCTGCCTCGCGTAAAGAGCTAGCGTGTAAAGTTGTGGCGTTAACGACAGCTGGCTGACAGAGTGGTCATACTTTCCACGTATGTTCCGTTTTTGATGTGTTGAGCTGCATCCACGTACGCTGCTCATGGTTCGTTCTCGTACTGTTTCTCAATGGCCTGCGCCCTTGCTTTCCTGCGGGTGTCGTGTCGGCCTGGCAGCATGTTCTTGGCTACTGGTTTAACAACTACTCTGCTAGTAATCTCCACTGATGAATATGATAATGCACATACGTCAGCGGGGCGGATGTGGAGTTTGTCGAGTATTACGCGTCCCGCAACAGTGCGCGGCAAGCGGACCACTCGTGCTGTATTATAAGCTTGTATTAGCTCAGCGAGCATGTTAAAAATTTCTAACTGCACAAGTCGATCTGAGTTGGCGTATGCCGGCAGGCAAGGGCCGCCCTGTATGCTGTTCTAATGATGATATGAATTGCTTCTACGTCCCTACGACGCAGATGATAATAAGGACAGGTGTACATGACTCGACTTATCATGACTGATTGCAATAATCCTGCATAGGTCGGCTTCTCTTATGCCGCTGAGACGGGTGGCATTGCGCCTCACCAGCTAGCATATGTAGAGTGCCGTGTGGCGAAGCCTGCGGATTGCTTCCGATCTGCCGGGTATGTGGCCGCAGCGCGCTCGTACCCGAGCGGTGGTGTTGCTGCCTCCGGCGCTCGACGCTGCTCTCCAGCTGCGAGTGTAAACTGCCTGACGTAAGCCTGCGCATCGTTTAGTACGACAGCGCCCCAAGGCGAGAAATAGCTCACCGCAACCTCCTGACGTAAGCCTCTGCTTCGCTTAGTACGACAGCGCCCCGAGAGGCGAAATAGCTCGCCGCAACTGCCTGACGTAAGCCTGAGCTTCGCTTAGTGCGACAGCGCCCCAAGGCGGGAAATAGCTCTCCGCAACTGCTATCCGCTAACTCATCATCCAAGGAAAGAGAGCAAGGGAGCAGGAAAAATTTGGTCGTGGCGTAGCTCAGCTATGCCTGGATGTACGTAGCGAAAGCTAATGCATCACTTGGTTAGCCTTGGTAAATCTTGATTGCAATTCGAGGTTAGTCTGGTTGCCCGCCTAGTTGTTGTCACGTGGTTCTTAACGCGGTTTCTCACGTGACCAGTTACGTTGTTGGTCACGTGGTGCGGAGCGACCAAGGAGAAAATGCGAACACCGCGAAACTGTCAGTTCGTGCTCAATTTCGCTTTCGCTACAAAATGAATGAAATTTGGTCTTTGAGGAGAGGAGACCTCTTACTTCTGTGGACACCTGAACTGCGCCGTGAGGGAACGTATGAAGGAGGGAGTGAAAGAAAGAAAAAAAACTAGTGCCATATTTGCAGTTTCCGGAATAATTTCGACCAGCTGGCGATATTTAAAGCGCGCAATGTTGTTGTTCTTGTTCAGACTGAAGGAAGACAGAAAAGGAAGGTGCACGGGTCTGCGAACTCGCTCAAGCTAAGTACAATCGCCGCCACATGCAGACAGTTGGAGAGTGATAAGGGATTTAAGAGGAAAGATTGGAAGATCCAAGAACCGCCTCATCCGACACGACGACGACGATTTAGAGAGAGGGAGATGAAACATTTAATTGTAATTTGGGAAGGTTGCTCGAGCAACTTGCGTGGCACCTCTAGTCCAAGGCGCCACTGGCTTTCGCTGACTGACGGACTTGCTGAACCAACTTTAGTTGCTGATCCAGAACTTCACTGCTCAGGGCCACCTCCCATTGCTCATATGTCGGGTTGGACACAGTTAAGTGTTTTGGTTTCGCGGTGCATTCTCACGATATGTGGTAGAGCGTAGGGCAAGCTCTGCACCTAGGGCATGTTTTCTGATATTGAGTGGGACTTATCTTGTGTAGGATGAACAGGTTAGGGAAAGTATTCTGAATTTTCCTCCAGTCTATGGCTTCGGTGGTTTCGGGGTTTTTGTGAGGGGGTCAGTATTTTGTGCGCTTCAGCCTAATATGTTCTAATCTGTCACCTTAGGTGCTAGGCATGGGTTCGGGGTAGGGATGAGGATCCGCCGGGCTGGATAAATCTCGGGCTAGATCGTTGGCTACCTCATCGCGAGCTAGTCCTTCGTGACCAGGTGTCCATGTTAGTTCGTGTATTTGACTTTTTGTTAGTGTGGCTAGTTTGTTAGTGTTTGGCCAGTTTGGTAGTTTGCCAAGTAGCTCTGTTGCTCTTGAGAGAAGCCTGCCATTACGAAAGTCTCGGAAGGCTTTTTAGGAGTCTGTTATGACATGGGAGGACTCTCCTTTTTGGTCACTGTCTTTGATAGTGATAGCTATTGCCACAGCCTCTGCAGAGGAGGAGCTTTCTTCGTAGACAGACGCATGGATAGCCGGTTTTAGTTGGTGGTCATTCGTAGAGACTGAGAACTTGCCCGGCGTGGGGTAGGCCCCGATTTCTACGTAGACGGCTTCACGGTCTTTTTCTAGTCTTTTCTGAAGTGCCTTTGCTCTCGCTTGTTGCCTGACTTGCTGATGAGCATGATGCATGTGATGCGCGATTGGGCGAACGGTGATCTCTCGAGTTTGGATTTGAAGAGAGGTTTTACTGCCTCTTGTCTCCAGCCCCCGCCATTTCCTTAATTTAGACAGGATTGTCCTTCTCGCATTTGTTGTTATTTTTGAACTTCCAAGAGGTCTTCTTGGAGCTCGGTAAGAGTGTTGTGCAGACCAAGGTATAGTGGTCGTTCTGTAGGAGCGGCTATTGGAAGATTGGGGGCAGTTTTGTAAGCCCCTCTTGTGATTTTCTGGATAGCTCTATTTTCCACAGTGCCAAGTGTTTGGTAAAAGAGGCCGTATGTTATCCTGCTCATAACTAGGGCCTGGACGAGTCTAAGCGTGTCCTCTTCTCTCCTACCCTTGCGGTGCCAGGTAATACGGCGGATCATTCTTGAGATTTGATTAACTGTAGTTTTGATGGTCCTGATTATATTGTTCGATCTGAGGTTACTTTGAAGCCAGAGCCCCAGTATCCAGATCTAGTCCACGTCATTAATCTCGTGTCCTCCCAGGAAAAGCTCAACCTCTCCTGGGGATGTGTAAGGTAGTTTGTGGAGTCTAATGACCTCAGAATTCTCCAGGGCACATTCCAGACAAATTTCCGCAGCAAATTCTTCAACCCTGTGGTGGCTTCTTGAAGAGCTTCTTTTTGGGCTAATAAGCCGTGTGTAGCCCACAGATTTATAACATCGGCATAGACCGTGTAACCTATGTCGGGCAGCGTTTCAAGCTTGCTTGCTAGTTTTAGCATGGTAATATGCCGCGAATATTTGCAGTGTCTGTTCATGTCGGAGAGGACGTAGAGGTTGTCGCTGGGGCTGAGCAGTCCTTACTGCAGCGGCGTAGGTCATGGCCTGGGATTCTGTGGCCGTCGGGGTGCCAAATGCTTGTTGCACTTCTTCCCGTACCATGTTCATGAGAGTCGCTGCTTGTGGCTGTGGGGAGGATTGCAGTAGTCGGCGTAGCTCCTCGCGCACGATTTCGCGGATCACTTCCCGCTAGCTGTCGCTGGTGGTGGTCGTCGTGTCCGGACACATCGCACAGACAGAGGAAGGGCGGTTTTACTGCCGCGCCTGGACGTGGAGGGTCTTTTCGATCGTGCAGGCTTCTTGCATGAATTCGTTGACAGTTTTTGGCGGCTAGCAGACAAGGCTGCCAAAGAGTTGTTCCTTTATGGAGCGCATTAAAAACTGAACTTTCTTTACTTCCCTCTCAAAGAAGCATCGACCCGATGCATTAAAACAAATAATGCGACTAGTAAGGATCCCAAGGCGAAGACCCTGAAGAATGTTTGGACCAATATGAACGAGCGGCATCATTCAACAATTGGGATGGTGCGGCGAAACTCCAACACGTCTTTTTCGCACTGTAGGGCTCAGCACGCACGTGGTATGAAAACCACGAGTCTTCTCTAACGACATGGGAGCTATTGAAGAAGGAACTCTTGAAGGTGTTCACCAGTGTCGTAAGGAAAGAAAGAGCCGAACGACTCCTCGAGTCCAGGATCCAGCTTCCGAATGAGCCCGTCCACGGTTACGTGGAAGAGATTCGCCGCGCCGAACCCCAGATGACCGAGGAAAAGAAAGTTCAGTTCTTAATGCGCGCCATAAAGGAACAACTCTCTGGCAGCCTTGTCTGCCAGCCGCCAAAAACTGTCAACGAATTTGTGCAAGAAGCCTGCACAATCGAAAAGACCCTCCACGTCCAGGCACGGCAGTAAAACCGCCTTTCCTCTGTCTGTGCGATGTGTCCGGACACGACGACCACCACCAGCGACAGCTTGCGGGAAGTGATTCGCGAAATCGTCAGCGAGTAGCTACGCCAATTACTGCAATTACTTCACAGCCACAAGCAGCGACTCTCATGGACCTGGTACGGGAAGAAGTGCAAGAAATACTTGGCACCCCGACGGCCACAGAACCCCAGGCCATGAGCTACGCCGCTGCAGTATGGACTGCTCAGCCCCAGCGACAACCCCCATGTCCTCCCCTCCTCCCCGAGATGAGCAAATTGTTCCCAAACGCCGCCTCCCAGCCCCCGCCCGCCCAGCCAATGACTGACGCTCAAGCCCCAGGAAATGCGACGCCTGGAGGACTTCCTACAACCAGCCGTTGTGCTTCCACTGCGGTGAGGCCGGCCATATTCTTCGTCACTTCCCGTACCGACGTATCGGTCTTCAAGGATTTGCCGTTAAAGCCCACGACCACGCTTCGGACAACATCCACAGGAAATCAACGAGTACCTGCGTCGAGAGGAGCACATGCCAAACCGCTTTTCGCGCTCACCATCGCCGTCAACCTTGCGCTTTGCGTAGCCACCCCGCAGCTACGCAGACGCGCTACGAGGAAGGTCTCTCAGCCCCCGTAGGGGAAACTAAAAGCAGCAACATCTGGAGGTGAGGTTGCTCACAAACGAACAAACACTGCAAATATTCGCGGCATTATTGAAGAGGAGGGGATATTATAGCCCCTTTCGGAGTACCCTAGGCGGGTTTTGTTGGTGCCGGTTTTGTTGGAAAGCAAAGCCTTAATGTAGTTAAAGATCCTCTCTCCACAGTTTAGACCACTCAGCTGCTCTAAGATAGCCTGGTGGGAGATGTGGTCAAAGGCTCCTTTTAAATGCAGGGTTAAAAGACAGTTTTCTTGGTGGGTGGGCACTGTATTAATCACTTCTTCGCTAATCTGTAGGATGGCATCTTGTGTACAGAGGCCTTTTCCGAATCCCACCATAGTGTAGGGGTAAAAGTTGTTATCTTCTATATAGTTCTGGAGTCTGGTGTGTATGATTCTTTCATACATTTTGCCCAGAGAGGAGGTAAGGGAGATTGGGAAGAGGGACTCTACTGCCGAGGGTTTCCCGGCCTTGGGAATCCTAGTGATGTCCGCATGGCACCACTCAGCTGGTACCTGGCCTTTCTCTTATAATTTCTCGTTAATGTAATCTGTTAGGTCCTTCAGATGGTCGTTGTTGAGGTTCCAAATTATAGCAGTGGTAACCTTGTCTCCGCCTGGTGCTGTGTTCCGCTGAACCGTTCTTGCTGCAGCCTAATCTTCAGATACCGTTATAGAAGCATCTAAGCTTGGATTTTCTTGTCCTTCGTAGGTCAGGGTACATGGAAGGGTGTGTTCTCCTATGTACTTTTAATGCAAAGCTGCTATGAGGTCTTGGTCTGTGCCTTGAAACCTATGGGCAACTGTTTGGAGAGTTCGGCTGGTAACTGATTTGGCCTTATTTGGGTCGATCATGCATCTTAAAATGGTCCATGTCTGTGCTGTGCTTAGGGTGCCTTTTTGGGAAGCGCAAAACTCAGACCAGTTTTGTGTGGAAAGTTGTATAGGATATGCTTGCGCTTGCTTTGTAATCTCAGCAACTCGTGGTTGTAGTTTTCTATTGATACGCTGCTTTTTCCAGCGTTTAGTAGAGGCCTTTTCGAGCATCCCATAGATGCAATAGGTGGCGATCTATTTCCGGTTCTTCTGCGGTACGTTGAATGGTTTGAGTGTTGCTTGAGTGGACATCTTTGCTTAATTGAGGCCACGCTTGGATATTTTAATGCCTCCTTCTGGCGGCGGACATTCTATGAATTTTTTTTCATTCCGTGATCTGTACATATCCCAGAGCTCTTCTGATTCTGACATTTGCTATAGAGAGACTTATGATCTTGTGGTCGCTTCCCAAGGATTCCTCTAAATTAGTCGAGGTTGCGTGAATAACGTTCTTAATGAAGGTGAGGTCTGCAGAGGTATCTCGGCTAATACTGTTCCCTGTTCTGGTGGGAGATGTAGTATCAGTGACGAGCCCTAAACCGAGCATTTCCACGGCTTCAAGGAGATTTTCCTCTTTTTGAGAGTGGCGTATGTAGGCCCAGGAGCTGTATCTTGCATTCATGTCTCCCAGAACCACCAAGCGGTTGTCCTGGGCTATTCTGACACATTCTGTTAGCATAGGCAGAAAGTCTTCCTTCTTGCGGCTTGGGGGGCTTTAGAGATTTACGACAAAGATGCTCTGTTTTCCCTTCTTTTGTGGTATAACTTCAGCTAGAACATGGTTAATATCTATGAAGAGGAGTTCAAGTGGGACTGCCGTAACTGATTTGGCCACAAGAGTAGCTACTCTCGGCGAGTCCATATGTGCCATTGTATAATATCCACGAAGGTAAGGAGCCACGCGGGTGTCCTGTAGACAGACTATATCTGGGGGTATAGCAGACTTTTGAATGAACATAAGCAAGAAACTGTCCCTATTTTTGAAGGTTCTACCATTCCATTGTCATATTTCTAACTGGATTTGTGCTTGTTTACGGGAGGAGGCCATCTTGGCTGCTAGCAACAGATTCACAATCGCTGGCGTCAGGCACGATTATGTGTCTTCTGTGGGCTTTGGCTCGGGAGTTGTCAGTTAGTCTTGCGCGTTTCCGGGCTCCCTGCGTTACGACTTACATTTTAGAGTTAAATTCTTCTTGTACAGCCTTGGGGTGTTGTGTTCTGCGTCTGAGGCCGTCGATTACTAAGGTCTTTAGTTTCCATACTTGCTGGGGCTGGTAACTCTTGTACTGGTCTAAGTGTTGCTGAGCAAGAGCTAAGGAGTTGGTTTACTTTTTCCTCTAACCTCTGTCTGCGTTGGTTTTGCTCCGTTATTTTTTCTCTGAGCTGTTTGTGTTTTCTAGCTGTTTGCAATCCTGGCATGTATTAGTACTGTTTTCAGCAGGGGAGACGGCAACATGAGACCAGCTTACCCTTTTGTCGGGGGAGTTCATTTTCTTCCCTGGTGGAGGTCCTTGGCCTTTGCTGGTCTTGATTTCCTGCTTCGCCTTGTCTTGCCTGTTGTTTTGGAGGGAAAGGTCTCCGAGCGTTGACTGGGACCGGGAACGAGATCTCCCTCTGGATCTGGAGCGGTCGGTATTCTCGGCCTCTCGTCTTCTGGCGAGAACCACCTGAAATCTCGCCTGGACTTGTCGATTTGGCTGGACCTGCCTTGCTGTTTGGTTTTTAGGGGGAGGTGAGAGGAGTAATTCGGGTCTTCAGAGGCTCAGAGGCTGTTTGCAGTCCTTGGATCCTGTGGGGTGGTTTCCTTCGCAGATAGCACACTTAACTGTGCAGGTTTGATTTTATCATAGAAGGTTGTGGTCAAGTACTACACCAGGGTGGCCAAATCCTACTCTGGTGAGAAAGTGCGTTGTCGGTTCTGGTCACCGAGATCAGGCCGCATTCCAAGCCTGGTTATGCAATTCCATCGACATGCGGATTTTTTTTAACCCTGGTGGAGAATTGCGCGGCACCAGGATTTGAATCCCGGTCCTCTTGCACGCGAGGCGGATTGTCTACCTCTACGCCTTCGCTGCATCGATCAGCTTACTATCCGTTGCCTACAAAGTATTTACTAAGGTAATCGCTAATAGAGTGAGGGAAACGTTATACTTTAATCATCCAAATGATCAGGCAGGCTTTCGTAAAGGATATTTAACAATAGATCATATTCATACTATCAATCAGGTAATAGAGAAATCCGCAGAATATAATCAACCTCTATATATAGCTTTCATTGATTACGAGAAAGCATTCGACTCAGTGGTAACCTCAGCAGTCATACAGGCATTGCGTGATCATGGGGTAGAGGAGCCATATGTTAAAATACTGGAAGATATATATAGCAACTGCACAGCTGCTATAGTCCTCCATAAAGTCAGCAATAAAATTCCAATAAGGAAGGGCGTCAGGCAAGGAGACACGATCTCGCCAATGCTGTTCACCGCATGTTTACAGGAGGTATTTCGAGGCCTGAATTGGGAACAGTTGGGAATAAGAATAAATGGAGAATACCTAAATATTCTGCGATTTGCTGATGACATTGCCTTGCTGAGTCACTCAGGAGGTGAACTGCAAATCATGATCAATGAGTTAGACAGGCAGAGCAGATCGATGGGTCTAAAAATTAACATGCAGAAAACCAAAGTAATGTGCAACCGCCTAGCAAGGGAACAACAGTTCACAATCGGCAGCGAGAGCCTAGAAATTGTGACGGAATACGTCTACTTAGGGCAGGTAGTGACAGCTGATCCGGATCATGAGAGGGAGATAACTAGAAAGATAAGAGTGGGGTGGAGCGCATATGGCAAATTCTCGCAAATCATGAGTGGCAGTTTACCAATTTCGCTCAAGAGGAAAGTGTACAACAGCATAATCTTACCGGTACTCACCTACGGGGCAGAAACGTGGAGGCTAACGAAAAGAGTTCAGCTTAAGTTAAGGACAACGCAGCGAGCCATGGAAAGAAAAATGATAGGTGTAACGTTAAGACATCGGAAGCGGACAGAGTGGGTGAGGGAACAAACACTGGTTAATGACATCCTAGTCGAAATGAAGAGAAAGAAATGGGCTTGGGCAGGGCATGTAATGCGAAGGCAAGATAACCGCTGGTCCTTAAGGGTAACGGAGTGGATTCCAAGAGAAAGTAAGCGGAGCAGGGGGCGGCAGAAGGTTAGGTGGGCGGATGAGATTAAGAAGTTTGCAGGCAAAGGGTGGATGCAGCTGGCAAAGGATAGGGTTAATTGGAGAGACATGGGAGAGGCCTTTGCCCTGCAGTGGGTGTAGTAAGGCTGATGATGATGATGATGATGACTGTGCAGGTATGGTCCTGCTCGGGGTTGTGTTGGCCACAAGTCTGGCATACTTTGATGTTGGGGGTCGGGCAGACGTCTGATCTTTGCCCCATTCTCAGGCACACATTGCATATTTGTTGGATAGGTCTGTACAGATAGCAGGCTGTCTCACCCCCGTAATATATGAGATAGCGGGGAATGATCGGGCCGCGAAACGTAATGACCGCTGTTTTGGTCTGGCCCAGAATGCGGGCTTGTAGTAATTCGGCTACCTGGATTAGGACACGGGTGTTTGCCAAAAGTTCTTCGGACGGTTTTCTAGGGTCAACTCCGTGAATCACGCCGCGCACGACGTCTTCCAGCTCTGCCACATAAGCATTGACTTCATATACTTTGCCCTCTAGGAACAGCTTGGTTACGCAGCGGAGAGGCTCAGCTGTGTCGTCGTAAGGAGTACTTGCGATGATTATATTGGAGCCCACGCGAAGTCTCACCATGAATTTGGCGTGATCGCATTTTCCCTGGTCGTTGCAGGCAGCTACGATGGCTCGGGAAAACTGAAGGGTCGTATATTTTTTGGCTTCTAGGCCTTGCTTTGGTCGAATTATTTCCTTGAAGTCGGTCTTGAGTAGCGGTGGTAGGCGTCGGTGCCTCGGAGTCGGTTTGCTTGGTGCCACATGGCATTCCGTTTGGGGAGTGGCGATTGGTTTCACGAAAGTTTTCAACAAATGAGCTGGTTGGACATAAGCCGTTCCTGCGATGACGGCTGTTTTCACTCTTGCAAGCTTCTTCTGGTTATGCTTACACATATGCAGATGCTAATTGGAGTTGGGGTCGTCAGGCGTCCGCGTACGCCCCCCTTCCATCACTTGAAGAGTCCTGTTGTTGGAGTCTACATCCATTCCCTGATAATTCTGCACGTTCAAGTGGTCAAAGGAAGGCGGTTGGAGTCCGTTGGGAGCAGCTGTCGCTTGAGTAGACGAAGCCATGGGTGCTAACATTCACCGCGCAAGACGAACACGGACACGAGCGGAGACACCACAATGCGCCGACTTCAACAAAAGTTTATTGCTGTGCGAGCGACTAGCTACAATGGACGAGCCTACATTGGCCAAACAGGCAGGTGCCTCAACGAGAGGCTCATGGAACATAACAACAGCGTCATCGGGGCATCTCGTCATCTCGGCATACACTGCCGTGATTGCCAACAGTGCAAGGAACGTGGTCCTTCTTTGGGAGGAACCACCATCCTTCACAAGTACATAAGCAAAACAGCCAGGGAGATTGCTGAGGCTGCAGAGATTGCAAAAAACAGGGATCACTGTGTCAGCACTCCATCATTCCTGTTAAGTGATAAGGAGCGTCATATTTTGCGAATTTCGGAATGAGTATTATGGCTTCGACGTTCTTGTGCGCGTACTGCTTTTTAGGTTTTTTAGCTTTTTGTTTTTTCCTTTTTTTGTCGTGTGCAGAAAATCATGTGTTCACTTGCGATGTGGCGCCGCTACCAGATGCTCATGATTGTACCTTTTCGTTGCTGCGCATGCCCGCTGTACACCATATATAGTCGCTCGCACAGCAATAAACTTTTGTTGAAGTCGGCGCTTTGTGGTGTCTCCCCTCGTGTCCGTGTTCGTCTTGCGCTGTGAATGTTAGCATGAAGTACCAACTCGCCCAGCAACTGATTTTAAGGAAGCCATGGGGTTCGGTCAGCTGCGTTTGGCCACGCCACGCGCAGGCTAGGGAGCTAGGTAGCGCCTAGGCAAATGCTAGGGAGCTCCTAGTTGCGTTAAGCCTAACGCTGCTGCCAGCGCCTCGAAACATCACAAATCCGTAAAAGAGTCCGAAAAAGAATCACAGACTTGATTCTCGTCTCGATGGAATAAGAAAGGTATTATGAAGGTCCTCGAAGCAAAATTCGGGAATCCAGGGGGAGTTTCACAGGATTTTGGCACTCTTGTGGAGCACATATTAAGCGTGTTCGCACCGCACGGCCGCCAAGCGGCTGTCCGCACGACGGTTTAGCGTCAAATACACCCCCTTGACAAGGAGGTAGTAGTGTTTTTAATTAATAGTAAAACGGAAGGAAAAGATTTTTGCTAACCCCGGCATCTACCATCGATACTGCAGAACCTGGGCTGGGGCAGCGGAAATAAAAGATAGCTGGCAGAATGGAGAAATGACATGAACGAGATGAGAGGGCAGGAAGAGGATAGAGGGAGAAGTAATATTCGGAAGTTCCACGGGCGATAGGAGGCGCGCCAAGCAATCCAACATGGCTCCCGGAGCGGCCGCATAGCTGACCTAGTCCATAAGTGCAGCGTTCCGTCGGTCTTTTTGTTGTGCTATTTGCTCGCTAGCAACCATGCCATCATCTTTTACACGGCCATTGAGTTTGACAGACAAAACGTAACATTGGACAAGAGGAGACTCGAATCCGGTGCTTGATTGAAAACGACCAAGTCCTCAACGCCGACCACCTCATTTGCTGTGGCCTGAAGGATTGTTGTTCCCCTGCGTCGGAGACAGTGCAAGGCGTGTGCTTGCAAACATCGCACGTCGAGCAGAAGCCGCATGAATGAAGTGCGTTTATTGAATTCATGGCTCATTGCAGGTATGTCAGTCTACACTTTGCATATAAATTGTTGTACTAGGTGACGCGTGCGATAACTGCGGCAAGGTCTCGTTTCATAGACAGTGCGGTTTCAAGCGTTGCCCGAATCGCACAGTGAAAAGAGCGTGCATGCTGCAGCGGCAATGCACATTGCTGTCTCCCGTTCACGCTTGTCGTAGTGCGCGCGAGTGGTGCTGTGCGGATGAAATGAAGCGAAATTGAAAAGTAGGTACTGATATTTGCGCCCGAGCGCAGCCGAGCAGAAATAACCGCACAGACAAAAGTGCCTTGCTCATAGAAAAACAGCTGCGATATGGTTTAACTTAACTTGCTCTGCAGCACGCCACTTCGAGTGCTCTGCATTTACTACATTTTTGGCACCGTGCGTACACGTTCGCGGTACCTGTAACGATGTTTCCGCTTGCAGTGGCGTTAGGAGAGAAAAGCGTGCACCAAAATTTATTAAAAATCATTGCCATTTGCGAGCACTTTCTGTATTTGGTTTCGTTTGCAGGGTTCAACGTCTCAAAGGTTATTCAAGGTTATCAGATACGCTGTAGTGGAGCGCTCCGTTATTTAGACTATCTGGGATTCGGGCACCGACGTCGCACATAAGCGAAATGCGACTGCCGTGGCCGGGATCGAATTCACGTCTTTCGGCTCAGCAGCTGAGCATCATGACCACTTAGCCACTGCGGCGGCTCAGTTGCAGTATTTGATTGTGCATTCCTCCCCCCTTCTTTTTTTTCAGTGCGAGTGCTCATGCAAAGTTGGCATATCACAACGCTATAAGCACATCACTCCAATGCTGTTCTTAATGAACAGGCAAGAATTTTTTTCATTTTTTCAAAGAAACACAATAATAATGGGCTGAAGTGATTTTGAAACTGCAATAAGCACAGTTTTTACCTTTATCTAGAAATGCCGTACTACTTTGAACTAGAGAAGCAATATATTTTTAAATACAAGCAACGGAACGCCTGTGTTCTTTTCTTGGTTCGTCTGCAGGATGGGCATACAGTACCTGGAGCACATGCCATGCACGGATATGAAAAGGGCGTGCGGAAGATTAAAATCCAAGGCACTGTATGAAGCCCAAGAGCTCAAAGATTTGTGCCATGTGCAGGCGCAGCCACAACTGCAACTTAGTGAGCATGGACTGCACGAAATAAGACAGCGCCTCACTGCAGCAGTACCAGACAGTGCACTTGCGCTGCACTTCCATGGTAGGTCCCAGGAAACTGATGCCATTGAAACTGATGTCACCGCAACATCCGAAGAGGATGTGATCGTGTGCCACATGGCGGCTGACAGAGTGATGCCATACAGAGAAATGCTTTTTCATGAAGCGGCTTTCACTGTTGAACTTCAACTTGAAATAATCAGATTTTCATACAGTTATTTGTCCCAAGCACAGCAACAGATTTACGAAGAATATGTACAAGTGTCGCAAGAAGCAGTGAGGAGCAGCACAGAAACTCGCTCCAAGAACCACTAAATGGTGAAGAGAACGCCAAGGGCGAATAACTGGCAGTAAGTGCCGTTCATATTTCACTTTAACCCAGAGAACACCAATAATGGGAACAAAAAGTGGCCGCAGTGCTCGTCTTTTGTTTCCAAGGAAACAAGGCTACTCGTTGTAGGAAAGCTTCCGATAAACCTGCTCTAGAACGGTATTGTAAAACTACATCAAAAGTTTTAAGAAAGCTAGGGCGGCTTGTAAACCCTCTCCTACCTTGGCTTGGCAACAGCCCTGATGCCGTTGTGTTCAAGAATGGTTGTCCTGCTATTCTGATTGAGGTAAAAGTCCCCTTCAGGGAGAAACTCGGAAAGCAACTGATATTGCCCTTGAAGAGAAGTTAAATTACCTAAAGAAAGACGGCGAAAATTTTGTTGTGAACAGAAATCACAATTATTTTTCTCAAGTACAACTCGTTCCTTTTGAACTTGGATATGTCACATTTCATCGTGTTTTATAAAGTACAGTCACTCATCATAAATGTGGTGTGATGCGACCAACACACTGATAATTTTGTACGCAAATAATAATAATAATTATTGGTTTTTTGGGGAAAGGAAATGACGCAGTATCTGTCTCATATATCTTTGGACACCTGAACTGCGCCGAAATGGAAGGGCTAAAGGAGAGAGTGAAAGAAGAAAGGAAGAATAGGTGCCGTAGTGGAGGGCTCCGGAATAATTTCGACCACCTGGGGATCTTTAACGTGCACTGACATTGCACAGCAGACGGGCGCCTGAGCGTTTTTGCTCCATAAAACGCAGCCGCCGCGGTCGGGTTCGAACCCGGGAACTCCGGATCAGTAGTCGAGCGCCCTAACCACTGAGCCACCGCGGCGGGGCGTACGCAAACTGCAGTTCGTGCATTTCAAACATCTCCTGCCAAAGCTGGCAAAAGTTGCATAGGTTTGATTTGCTATGCTAGAAAGCGTAGCTTGTACCGAAGGAAAACTGCGTTGCATGCTATATGCATTTCAATAAATATGTGCATTGTAGTGCACAAAGAACCTGTGGTTTTTTTACATGTTGCACTAAGGATACAATCAATGCTACCTTATTTATTTATTTATTTATTTATTTATTTATTTATTTATTTATTTATTTATTTATTTATTTATTTATTTATTTATTTATTTCATACTTCCGACACTTGGGTCCAATCAGAGGGGCATTTGTATATATACAGATAATAATGAACAAACCAGGAACAAACAAGTACACATTTATACAATTTTTAGTAACCCTGCAGTCAGAAACCATGGTTCCAATCTGATACTGTCCGAGTAAAAAAGGAAAATTTAAACGTATCGTTTCGAGCATAATATGGTATGAGTGAGTCAGGATGATGTCTTGTGAGGTTCAAGGTATTGCAGGAAAGACATAATTTCATGAACTTGTACATAGCTGGAACATACCGCAGTATGTAGCAATTGCAAAGAGTGAGAAAAACCTATAGACTGTGAAGGAAAAATAACCAGCTTCAGAAATAATCAGCCTGTCCGCCAGATTTACAGAAAACGTACCCCAAGACAGCAAAAATCAGTTTCCAAATCATTCGTGTGACTCCAAAGCACATGCCCTACAGCTCATTGACGGCATGATTTTCTGCCTTAGTGTATACCTTCAAAAGTGTTTTGCATGAAACTACAAATCTCATTATTGGCTTCATTTTCATTTGGATTGACTTCATTATTAACAGAACACAAGCTCATGTGTGATGGCAGTTTGCAAAGCCTGCACATCACAATCACGTTTTCTTAATGTCACAGGCAAGAAACATAATTGCAGAGCGCCAAATGCACTGCTATAACAATGAAGGATAGTATGGGAAGAAAGGCGCAAAAGCAATGCGGCGTGCACAGTCTAAATGAAATCTACATAGCACAAAGAAAGAAGCACATACTCGCCAAATCACACAGTGAATGTTCTCCAGAAATGAACTACAGTTAAAGGCATTCTTTCAAAAATAGGCTATACCAAACATCACTAGAATGGAAACGATGCTATTAAAGTTTACTAAGAGTAAACAGAGTAGAAGAACAGGTAACATAGCTACTGATTTTGCCCACCATCACAACTGGTACAACCACAACAAAAAATGCAATAACACGCAATAATGAATGATCGAACAATTCAGGACAAAGAAAGTCCGCAGAACACTGAAACATGCGCCAAATTCTGAGCATAAGACTTCGCAATACGCTAAGCATTTTCCAGTTTGTCATTATAAATAAAAATGCGCATTATACAAGTGCTCAAAAACATACAACAGTGCTGTGACCACAGCCAAGTACCCAGTTGCCTTAAGGCAGACACACCAAAGAATATGTCCAGAGAGAAAGAAAATTGACTCTAGAGTGCCATCACAACAAAACGGTGCACACATTGCTGAACAGCTTTTGGCCCATCAGTAATGGCCTACCTAACAGAAAAAGAATAACTGTCCATAGACACAAAACGTGTGTTTACTGCTAATGCAAAAAAATTCTAGCCTGTCTCCCCACTGACTAGGTGCAAGCATGCGGTGCATTGCCTGGAATAGCGTACCTCATACTAGGATAGCTCATAGATTGTATAGATGCATTGTGTGGAATAGCGTACCTCATACTAGGATAGCTCATAGATTGTATATATTGTAGATGGCACGCAATAGTACAGGCCACGGTCTTTACCTGACATCACCAAGTCGCCTTCAATCGCCGCTTGTTATTTATCTGCCAGTGCGTTCAGCTGCTTTGGCGGCTGCTAACAGGCAGTGCGCTGAGCATTCCTCATTAGTTTTGCTCTTCGGCACACAATAGCACTCACTACCTCTTTATTGGTCTTAGTGACGAGTTTGGCCTCCTTGCTCTTTTTCTCACTTTCATGTGTACCTAATTAAAGCTGCAGAGACCTAGCCGAGGTCTTATAACTTTAGGCTTGACTGGCTCCATTGCGCAGGCACAGCGGCAGTAGCGCACACAATGGCTCCAAGCATTTGGAACCACAAAGTATCATATGAACGATGAAGAGAACGAAATACAGTGCAAGAGGTTATGAGCAAAACACACCATATGAGAAGCTGTGGCGACCGCCAAGTTGACCGCGGCAGGAGAAACTGAAGCAGCTCTTTTGGTGCCTTTGCTGGTTTGAATTATACTCTGGCCTGAAGTTATTTTCTGCTTGCTATGAACCCAATCACACCTGCCACATTTTAGTGGAGGCAGAATAGTACGGCATGTATGCTGTACGATGTCGGCGCATGTTAAGAAACCCCAGGCAGTCAAAATTTCGGAACCCTCTAATACGACGCCTCTCATAGCCCGAGTCACTTTAGGACATGAAATCTCATAAAGCAAACCAAACAAATCCGATGGGGACATTTGCAAGCAGGCGACGTTTACCTGATTTTGTTGAGAATGGGAGCTACAAGCATTTTATGCTTTAAACATTCCTCCATTATTCTAGGGCATATGAAGCCTGATAAACTGCATTAAGTGGTGGAAAAGGCACAGCAAACAATAGTCTTAGTTTCAGACCGTTGATTTGTAGTAAGGTATTTTGAAGATAGTGCAAAAATTATCAATATGGTGCTAACCTTAAGAAACAATAGTCACAATTACACTGAAAGAATTACTGCGACTGGACACCCCACTAAATCATTTGTCAGAGAGTATCGGAGTTGACAGGTTAATAATGCCTGCTATAATCATTATTTGGTCGAGCGCCTCAACAAGATCGAACGTAATAGGCCCCTTAAGCACCTTCATGAGTTAGATGGCCCTCTCCACATGCACTCGAGCCCTGGCAATTTGAAATGTTTTAGTCGCATCCTCAGCTGATAACTGCTCTTGAGATCGCAGGAATGTTGGCTGTACCACACAAAGGCTCAGGTTTGCGCAAATGTCGTCCATGCAGAAGCCTTTATCAAACCTTACGTCATCTTCGAAGCTTTCCAGCTTGTCGAACACATTGGACTTTAGCACACAGGCTTTATCGGATGCACGGCCTCCAAATCCATTACTAATAAAAGTTGTAAGCCCAGCAGGTGACACCCGAACAAGGGTCTTAGCCTTGTGCGTTCCCTTGTAATATGATTATGTAAGAATGCGGCAAGGCTGACATTGCGATTTATCTACCTGCACTTCTGTGCAATCTCGGAGAACCCGCACCTCCTGAAATAGCGAAAAGCAATGAAGCATATTCTACATTATTTCATTTTTCGCTGGCCGTGGAATGGCTGCTTTGAGTATGCAGCAAGGCTGCGAAGGGTGTCGTAGAAATGCCTCTGCACTGTCGTTTTACTCGTACATAACAGTGTGGCAAGGCAGTTTAGGGACAGGCATGTTTCTAGGCGTGCAAGTACAAGAACAACACGCTCATACACAGGAATGTTCGTGGTCATTTCGTCGACCAATGCCACCTCTTCTGAAATGACTAAAAGCGCACTTTTTGACTTTACACCAGTGAAGGGTCGCACAGTTACATCTGTTGTCAGTAGCTCAACAACCTTTCTATTTGTCTGTGGGATAGAAAGTGTATCAGCTTGTACACCTTTTTAACTGTAGGTGTGGCTGTGCCCTGCTGGCTGAAGCATGACCTCTACCACTTCCGCATCAGTCATTGTTGGATTGGGCACAGTTTCGCCATCATGGAGGGCAGTATCAAATGCAGATTCATGCTAATGGTCTTCCACCTGCATAGAAAGAGGTTTATGAACAAGACATTAAACGTAAAATGTGAAAATTTCTTCTAAATCTGAGCCAGGATTTTAGGCCAGGATGACTGGTATGCAGTGATACATGCTGCTGGTATTGCAATTTTCTGCAGTAACATCTTAGGAATAAACACTGAAAGTTGCACGGTTAACAACTACAGAACCAAGACACACCAAATGTCTTATGATTTCCAACTCACATTGTTATCTACAAATTAAGCTGGGTTTGTCCTCTTTCCCCATCTTAAGCAAAAACAAATCTTATTAGTGTCTTTAATCACACCCTGAAGCCCTATCACTGCGAGGCTCATGCAACAGGCACAAAACCTTGGTACCGGAACAAGTAATTTTTATTGATTCATACTCCGAACTCTCATAACCTGCCCATTGGTGCTTGCAAGCTCCCTCTGTCTTGTTCTGGGTCGGTAAGCACACCTTGGAAAAACAAATTTCCACGCACAAGCTACAGAATAAAAAGACGTAGCTATAACATGAGCACTAAAATAAGTGCAAAAAAGTAGTAACATACCTTCAACACACTTCTGAGCTTTCTATTTTTCATGCAAAGGAATAATTTTACTGCAACGTTAATATTTAGCTATTAATGCCTCCCTCAGCTAGACAACATATCTGAAGAAATTTATGAGTTGCACACGCATCACACTGTGGCTCATTAGAAGTTAATATTTTACTCGTGGGTCTTGTATTTCACACCAGATGTTACAAGTATGCGTTAATGAAGGCTTAAGAGATAGTGTCACTGTCTGCACCCTTCACCGAATGACGAGAGATGCAAAGAATACTACAGGAAATTGACAGCTGATACAGAGTATGTGAGCATTTTCAGAGCAAGAGTAATGCTTCAAAACAGAGAAAATATGGAAGCCAATCCTCACAACATACATCCTCGTAGATGTATCTCCATCTGAAGGGGCCAGTGGTGGAGAGGAAAGGCCCCAGTTGCCACTGAGTTCGGGTAGCATCACTGAGAAAAATGATCATGATTGAACAAAATGCACATTTCTCCGCCATAAGAAAGAAATAAAAGTTCTACTGCATGAAGTTTTGTACCTTAGATTTTAGAAAGGCGTATGCTTCAGTTCCTTTTTCTGTCTTGTAATTTGTACAGCGTAGGCTTATTATAAAGCAAAGTGCTTGACAGAATGAAATTAGAATCTCATAAAGAAATTTGGCAATAATGCAACCATGTCTCAAACAGTTTGAAAAGTAACTTACCGTGGCTATCCTTAGCAGATGCTCGTGCAGCACGGACTGCTGAAGCTTGTGCTCTTCGAAGGTACTAATGGTCATGAGTTCTGTTTGGTGGGCATTGTGAAGGTACAGCAGCTTTCATGAGCATCTTGCGAACCGGTGTCCATATTCCAGTAAATTAAGAATCACCTCTTAGCTCAATGCCGCTAGACTTTCTATCTCTTACAATGGTTCGAAAGTGCGGCACTGTTAAGACACAAATAATATCATTAGTCGCTTCACTCTGCACAAGCTACAATTTTTGCAAACTGCTGCAGCATTTAACTTGGACTGCTGCAGGAATTACTGACAACAGATGACTTAAACAGTTGTTTAAGTACAGCCATAAATTGATTCCACTGAGGGTACTCCATGGATTAAACTGCAGCAAAAGACAGTACTAGAATGCGACATCACACACTATGCTGAACTGCATCATAGCTTTCCTGCATTACTCTCAGAGGCTGTTATTTTGCCGTAGCGGGTGACTCAGACAATAACATTCGCTTTAAGCAGAAATTAACAAGAAACGTGCCCAGATCTGCTTGTTTGTTCCCGTGACACTACCAATGAGCATAAATGACTTCACACTTTGGATTCTGGGTGTTGAGGTCGCAAAGCGGCTCAGCTTAGGAGAGGTCGCCGTAGTGGTGGGCCCTGAAATAATGTAGACTATGCATGGTTAATTAACGTGAGCTCACATCGCACAGCACAAGGGCATTTTCTGCATTTCCCCCGCAACCATGCGATCACGAGCCGAACGCCAAAGCCACTGAGCCACCGCGGCGAGTACCATCATACAAATGAGCAGCTGTTATTGGACACAAAAGTGCTTATGATTGTCCATTTACACAAATAAAGCACAGTTTGACGCTAACTTCCCAGCTTAGAGACGCATTTTGTTGCAGCTCGCTTCTACATCCTGAGATCTGCATTTGTCGCTCATTCCTTCCTTGCGTACACACACTGTAGAAATATTTGCGTGAGACAGTCGATTTCTGCTAGCATAATAGTGAAATAATAGCAAATAGCTTACCAGTATGGCTCCAAATGAAGTCGCTCTCCACAATGTTGGCACTGAAACCCCTTCATCGGCGGTGTCACGCGTTTCATGATACGCAGCTTAATCACCCAAAGCTTCTTGAGACGGGCGTCAGCGGGAAAAGAATGCAGACTTTTTGTCCACACACTGGCCGGTATGTGCACAGAGGCACGCCGCAGATCCTGTTGCTCTTGTACTTTCTTCTTTTTTTCATCGCACACAGGCTGAAGACGCCGCTAACGCGCAGCGCGAACAAAGTGAAAAACTGCGAAGTCCTAGCTCCCGCATTCCCCGCCTGCTCGCACCGATCATCTCAGTGGCGTTTCTCGGCCTCAGCGGTGTGCGGCGCCACCATCTACGGAACTGGTGAATACACAGACTATATACACAATAAGAAATGTGCCCTGGTTGTGCGCATGATTAGTTAACAATATTATTATTTGGGTTTTGGGGAAAGGAAATGACGCAGTATCTGTCTCATATATCGTTGGACACCTGTACCGCGCCGTATGGGAAGGGATATAGGATGGATTGAAAGAAGAAAGGAAGGAAGAGGTTCCGTAGCGGACGGCTCCGGAATAATTTCGACCACCTGGGGATCTTTAATGTGCACTGACATCGCACAGCACACGCACGCCTGAGTGTTCTGGTTATATAAAAACGCAGCCGCCGCGGTCGGGTCAGAACCCGCGACAAAAAGAAAATTTGTTTTTTTGTGGAAAGGAATGGCGCAGTATCTGTCTCATCAAGGCGCACACCTGAACAGCGCCGTAAGGTATGGGATAAAGAATTGACTAAGAGAAGAATGGAAGAATTGCCGCAGTTGAGGGCTCCGGAATAACTTTCTCCAGCTGGGGACCTTTAACGCGCACTGAAATCGCACAGCCTTGCCAGTTCGAAGGAAAGGAAACATGTTGGTGGAATCCGAACCGCGAACTAATGCAAGGAAAATGAAATGAAAATTGGTTTCATGGAGATGACACCTGTCTTATATCTCACAGTGGAAAATCAAACCTTCAGCTAAGCGAAAAAATGAAATTTGTTTTGGGGAAAAGGAAATGGCGAAGTATCTGTCTGACATATGGGCGGACATCTGAACCGCACCGTAAGGCAATGGATAAAGGTGGGAGTGAAAGAAGAAAGGTGCTGTGGTGGAAGTCTGAAATAATTTCGACCACCTGGGGAAATTTAACATCGACAGCACACGGGCGCCTTATCGTTTCGCCTCCCCCAAAACGCTGCTGCCGCGGTCGGGTTGGAACCCAGGTAGTCCGGATCAGTAGTTGGGCACCATAACCACTGACCCGCCGTGGCAGACAAAGAGCCCTCAACACGTTGAACACAGCTCCTGGAACCCAGCCCCCAAGGGCCTTGAAACCACCGCCCCGACATCGCACAGCAAAAACTTCCAAATTTAGTTATTTGGAAATGGGAATGGCGTAGTATGTCTCAAATATCAATGGACTCCTGAACCGCGCCGTAACGCAAGGAATAAAAGAGAAAGAAGAAAGGCAGAAAGTGGCGCCGTAGTGGGGGGCTCCGGAATAATTTCGACCACCTGTAGATATCTAACGTGCACTGACATGGCACAGCAGACGGGCGCCTCAACGTTTCGCCGCCATCGAAACGCAGCCGCCACTATCGGTTTCGAACCCGAGAACTGCGTATCAGTAGCCGAGCGCCTAAACCACTCACCCAGCGCGGCGGTGCACATCGCACACCACTAGGGTGCCTTTTAAAGCGAATGCTTTACTGGCTTAGCGGCGCCGATATCGCTGTGGGCTGCACTATGGCCTTCACTTGACACCAGATGCGCTGTAGCTTTGGCAATGCTGCTGCCGCGTGCATATCTCCTGTCATTCCCGCCTTTATCTCTTCTCATAAGGCGCGGTTCGTTTGGCCAACGAGATGTGAGGCACGTACTGAACCATTTCCTTTCCTCAAAAAAACAATTTTCAATTTCCTGTTCCTTAGTTCTTTACCTCCCTCCTTTATTCCTTCCCTTATGCCGTGGTTCGGGTGTCTACGAAGTTTTGACAATTAGTGCCCCATTTCATTTCCTAACCCGCCGCGGTGGCTCCGCGATTTGGGTGCTCGGCTACCGATCCGGGGTGCCCGGGTGTCGAACGCGTCTGCTGCTGCCGCGCTTCTATGCAGGTGAAACGCAAAAGCGCCGTGCGCTATGCGATGTAAGTGCACGTTAAATAACCCCAGATCGTTGAAATTATTCCTGAGCCTTCCACTACGGCACCTCTTCTTTTTTTCTCTATGTCCGTCCTTTATTTTTGTAGCGAGAGCTATACGGGGCTACGGGTCGAGCATTTCGCGCTACATGGGAGAGCCCATTTGTGCGCATGCGCCGTTACCATGGCAACCGAAGAGAAACAAAGTGCGGCGTGAGCTTCGCCTTCGCCGCGGCAAGGCGCCCGCTCCACCGTAAAAGACGAGCGTGACGTCACGCGGATGAGCAGTTGTGTGCATGCGCTGATACCATGGTAACCAGACAGACCCATAGCAGCGGCACGTTCTTCGGTGCCGCCTCGCCGTACGCCGTTCTATCACCCGAACCCCACGGCGCATGTGCTGTATTGCGTATAAAAGGCAGACATGTAGTGGGTGGGCGTCTGTACCACAACGTTTGACATGCATGCAGAGAAGGAGAGTCCAGCTGCTGCTAAACGGCGGTATAGACAAGATAAGATTAACTCTTTCGATCCTGAGATAGTCGCCTGGCAGTTGGCTTGAACCAAATAAGGACTCAGGAGTCTAGGTGCACGTGAAACTAAGTATCACCGCTGTCAGACCGCCCTTCCTTCGCCGCCCTTCGATCGCGCTGAATAATGGTGAAGCCTGCTGTGTTCGGCTTCTGTAAAGCGGAATTATCCTTCAAGGAGTCTACGTGGCATCAGGAACATCTATCAAGCAGACGATTTATGTGGTTGCCCCGTGTATACCAACCTACGGCACGTTTTCACAGTTATGTCTAACTTTGGCTGATTTCATCAGGAAACTGGACTCTCTTAGTCTATGAAAGACTAATTTATCTTCAAACCCTAACGTCGAGACTACAAAATGGGGAACTACCATAGAGCTTGAATAAGAAAGAGGCTCTAATAAATCGAAATACTGTATCAACACAATTGAGATCTCTGCACGTTACTTCACAGATCATCGGGCAGTCTTCGTCTCAGTCAGGCAAAATGAATAAAAGATGTGTATACCGAATGTCTGTCATTGCTATACATACAGTGACCACAACAAGCTCAGCCAAAAAACAAACCTCTCGCTACATATATCGTGGCATAGCCGAGCTAAGCCACTACCAATTTTTTGTCTTACGGCACTACTCAGGTGTCTGCCAAGATGCGAGACATGCTCGCCATTTCCTTTCCCCAACAACCGCTTTCATCTTCAAACCAAACAAAATAACCGAGCCGCCGGCGTTTATTGGTTTAACTTACGTTGACAGCGTTATAGAGGTGGTTGATTTTCACAAAAGGAGAGGCGCGCTAATAGCTGCCTTGGTTAGTTGAGACCTCAATCTCAGTTGCATATATGTGGCGGCGTTGGTGTTGAACTGCAAAAACCTTATTTGATCGCCTTCTGTTCCGCACAGTGGATCGCCAGTGGGCCCACCCTGCCAACCCTCCTCACATGCCCCACCTTCTCTCATTCGCAGTCACCGACCGTGGCATAGTCTTACTGCGAAACTCTTGAACTTTCCCTCAAAACCAGCGCCGGATCATCTAAAGCGCTTTAAGAAAGATTGCGTTCCAAGGACTATACTTCGCTTTGTAAGGGTACCGGTCATGGCAGAGAGGTATCATCTATATGTATTGTAGGGGGCTTCGCCTCCACCATTCATATCGTTAGCAATAAGAGTTTCCACCACCACCAACGCCACCACTACCACCCTTGCACATGGCAGTTATTGGTTAATAGTGAAAAGCTTGTTATACAGTGAACGCTGCGGCCTATTGCTGAAGTGTCGCGTGTCTGCTAATGCATGCAGCCCCCATCTCTTTGTCACCACCGCCACGTACCTCAAAACGCGATTGAGGTTTCCACTGACCCACGGAGCCAGTAATGCGCCCTTCCTTTCATAAAAAAAAACACCCGAGTCTAGAACGTTGTCAACGCCAATCAACACAATGAACGCCGACAGCTTTTGTTTTGTATATCCTTGATTAGCTGAGCTAATTCATTCATTTATTCCATATCGCCTCCATCCAAACGCGGCCTCCGCGGTCAGGTTAGAACCACGGTACCGCGGCTCAGTAGAAGAGCGCCTTCACCACTCAGCCACAGTGGCGGGTCGTCAGCCAATTTAGACTTTCAGCCGGGGAGTAGAGGGCAATGCCGGAGACCGCTTCGCCGCCTGTGGACTGCGAGCCCGACCCGGCAGCCGACGCGGCTGTTCGGTAACGTTTTAAGGTGAACGCCCCTAATGACTCATACTTTCGGCCATGACCTTGTCCGGTCTCTGGTCATGTTAGGTAACAAGTCATGTGACATCGATGACTTGATAAGAAAAAATAATCCTTGTGCACGGCGGGATTTTATCCACCAAATTTTCGTTACGCAGCAGAGCGTGTTGACGACGCTACTTCCAGCTTTATCTTTCTTCATTTGCCTCTTTGAATCGTTTAGAACAAAGCACAAGCATTTGTTCTGCGCTGCACTCTCAAACATAAAAAGCGGACATGTGTTTCACTCACGTGAGAAAATCAAAACTGTTGCAGGGAACACAACCCTCCCATCAACTCCCGTCGACGCATCAGCGAATGCCGTTTGGTGAGGGGAACTCATTATGTCTCAACACAGTCTGCTAATAACACTGGCATCTGGTTATATTTGAATTTAATTGGCTGTTTGGGAAAGGAAATGGCGCAGTATCTGTCTCACATATCGGCGGACACCTGAACCGCGCCGTAATAGAAGGAATAAAGGAGGGACTGAGAGAAGAAAGGAAGAAAGAGGTGCCATAGTTGTGGGCTCCGGAATAATTTTCACCACTTGGAGTTCTTTAACGTGCACCGACGTCGCACAGCACTCGGGCGCCTTTGCGTTTCGTCTCCATGGCAACAGGCGCCCCTGGCATCTGGGTGGACGGCGAACGCAAGCGCAGATTTATAAAATACTCAGGGTCACTCCCGCTACGACCGACTTATACGACCACATGGTCTGCAAATAATACTATACTCCGTTTCAAACATCATGTGCAACGCTGCCAAAGCTAGCGCTCTTTTTAGCGCTGCCTGCATCCGCGAAACAAAATAGTGCATTGCTCGTGGTGAGCGAAAAACAAGAAATGCTTTGCCGGCAGGCTTCGTAGAGAATACATTTGTCATCAGCGTGGCAAAAAACGCTGTTATTACGAGAGAATCGGTCGAGATCTGTGATTTTGTACTTTGCGTTGGCGTCTTCTTCCATTTCAGGGTTTCGCTGCCACCGCAAGCGTGGCCGCCTTTTCCGGCTACTTTTCAATTTTGAGAAAATGGCATCCAGCATAGCGGCCGCGGCCATCTCTCCTGTACACATATTCTCGAAGGTTCGTACATCCAATCTGTTAAGGCACGCCAAGCAAGTAATTGCAATTGTGTACTGCCGTACCAGGACCCGTTTTCCGGAGAAGACTGTTCGGGAAGCACTAAGTGCTGCGAGCGAGGATACCGGAGTATCTCTCCGTACCGTTGCCAAAATCAAGGCGGCGCGTCTATGTGGACTATTGGCGTCTCCGAAGAAAAGACCTCGCGACGTGAAGATTTCAAGCTCGCGAACACTCAAGAATGACAGCTTTCTTGTCCATGCCATCCGTCTGATAGGGCAGTGTGTACAAGAAGAGGGAAGTCCCAACGCTGGACAGTATGCTCAAGGCTGTCAATGAGGAAGACGACCTGGCGAACTTCCAGAAAACAAAGTTCTAGAGGTAGACGAAGTACGTCGGATTCACATTTGAAAAAAAGGAAACGGAACCTTGCGCTGATCGAGAGAAGTGACATCATTGCCTGGCATCACACGTACCTGCGGGCGATCAAAGAATACCGAAGACAGGGCAGGTACGAGCCGTTCGTTGCTTATTTTATTACGCAGCACGTTTAGACTGGCTTCATATAGAGCTTGATATTAGCGTTGCGACCTCGTAGTCGTAAAAGTGAGTGCTGCTTCAGAAAACACATTTAAAAGAAATTGTCTTGACCACCTTGTTGTTGCCGACCTTTTCGTAGAGGTGATATTTCACGGCCAGTTTTGCGCTACGTGTGAGCGGGGCACGTGTCTGGATGGGTCAAGTTTAATCGCTAATTCCGAATTGGAGCGACAAGCAAAAACAACAAAACTGCCAAAAATGTCGGAGCACTGCAATGGGTAGTGCAATTTTGTCGTCAACGTAGGAACGAAATAACACTAACTGTACGCTTCCCGTTGCTCCGGTGGTGCGAGTTACGGGTGCTACTGCTGCGAACATTGGCAATTTTTTTCGCAGTCGCAGCAAGTGAAGAGACTTCAAATATTGCCGAATTAGTCAAGTACCCCTTACAAACATACAGTGAATATAAACTGGCTGCCAAATGCCGCCTGGGCACGAAATATAGGCCCGAACAAGACAGCAATAAAGCCGAGATAATTCTTTTTCTCGATTGTCTTTGAGCAGCTGTTTGTGAGACAGTGGTCAGCAGTGTGTTTGTTTCAGTGCATTACCTGCTTACATACTGCAGTGTGTCTAATTACTTAGAAGCATTAACTTGTGCGATCAGTTGCTTCGCGTTTACAGGTGCATCACCTACCTCGATGAAATCTTGGTCAACGCAGGGCACACAAAAGAATATGTCTAGAAGGACTAGACTGTGAATTCAGCTCAGGTTGCCTTTCTGAAAGGTTTAACAACAAGATTGGCAGCGCCTTCGGGCAATGGGGCTCGTTTGGTCCTTGTACATGTTGGGAGCAGTGCAAGAGGATTTGTGCAAGACGCTGCTGACTTATTTCGAGCGAAAAAAAGGAAACCACGCTGCCTACTACTCTGAGAAGGATGGGAACTACTTTGAGAAGTGGTTCACCGACGAGCTTTTGCCCAACATTCCGGCGAATAGCATTGTTGTCATGGACAATGCTTCATATCATAGCGTGGCTCTTTAACAAACACCTACCAAGTCTTCTCGCAAAGCTGATATTCAGGTTTGGCTCGCAAAGAAAGGCAGTCCGCACTTCAAGGACATGGTGAGGGCAGAACTGCAGGAGCTTTCTGAAAAAAGGTAAACACACCCAGCGTTGTGTACCGCATCGACACCCTGGCAGCTACCCATGGCCACGAAGTGCTTCGTTCACCACCGTACCACTCCGAGTTCAATCCCATTGAACTTGTCTGGAGCCAGGTGGAGAGATACATCGCAAATCGCTACAAATGTTCCACTTTGGCTGAAGTGTAAAAGCTCCTGCCGGAAGCACTTCGGTCTGTAAGATAGGAAAACCAGCAAAACTGTTTTGTTCACGTTGAGCAAGTGGAGGCTGAAGCACGGCAACGCGATATAATTGCTGACGCTGAAATTGAACCGGTTGTTTTCAGCATTTGTGACTTGTGCAACTCCTCTTCTGATGAGTTGAGCACTTATTTCAGTGATGAAGATTTAAGTGGCATCGAAGAACTTGTTTCACTTCGAATGTATGTATAATACACATGCTACTGAGAAGAGATAGCTGACTTAACAGCATGCTGTGATCACCTTTGCGCGTGTGTGGGTGAAAAGGAGAAAATATGTGTGCTTGTGGGTGTGTGTTGATCAGTCTACTGAGGAAAGAGAGAGGACACATCAGCACGCTGTGATCACTCTTGTGTGTGCATGTGTGAAAAGCACATGCTCATTAAAATCAAATTGTGTCAGGCAGTAGCTTGTAGTGTAGGTGTTGAGGTAGATGCAAAGGACGTTGTGGTGGGGGCGGAGGAGGAGGCGGTGGTGTTGGTTTTGGTGGTGGCGGCGGTTCGTGGTCGTGCTAAATGTGTCTGTATAGAAGTAGAATTTGTAAGCGAATGTACATAGTACTTTTTTTCAATTAGAATATGGAGAGTGTTACACGTCGTCACTGTGTGCAGTTTTTGGGAGATTCATTGTAGAAAAATATAGCGGAGCTTAATCAAGCCCTGTTTCAAATATTTGAAAAGTATCTCAAAATCTGAGAGAAAAATTCAATTACTTTAAAATAATTTTGAATATGTACTGTTTGATTCCTTCGGCTAATTGAACAGAAATTTCTTCTATTTGCAGTCCATAAATTTTGAACATCCACGCACCCCTTAAAATGGGCCTCATTTTGTGTGTGAGGGTTGGGAATGGTATGTATGGATGTCTGTTCTTCATTCCCTGAAAATGGAGTCCTGCTTTGGTGTTGTATTGCGTTGCTGTCAATCTCTGGTCGTTTTGACATGTTTTTCAATGCTGCAGCGCCAGTGTTGAGGTAGCCAGTAGAGTATGTTTTTTCCTCAATTTTTGGTGGCGTGAATGATTTCAAACTGGCTCTTGCCCGGCTCAAGTGAATTTGTTTGTTTCGAGTGATGACTTTGTTAGTACATGTCCGAGGATTTTGATTTTGTTGACTGAAAATGCACTGCTGCTTTTTAAACCCTGTCCACACATTGGTCAGGTGGTGGTTGTATGAAATAATGTTGTTAGATGGCCTACACATTTTTTTTTCAATGTTGGAGCACTTGACTGATTGTGTATTAGTGTGCCGCTACTGCAAGTGTCCTTTAGTTTGTATGCACTTTGATCCATGCCACTGGCTGTATCCAGAATAAATAATTTATCGCAAACACTGTGAGGTCAACATTCTTTATTGACCTGCCTCATTTATTGTTTGCTCTTTTGAAATATTTCTTCGCAGCGTTGTACAACTTTTACTGCATTCTTATTTGGCGCTCCCACAGCTCGGAACTCATTTTGCCTGGCTGCATGAAAATCTGGACTGAGCAGCTTCTGCTCTTCTAGGAGAGCAGGGAAATCGAGACAAGTGGACTTGCCTTCGTATACACTTGTGCATGACAACAAATCTGTAACTCTTGAGGCAGTACTATTTTCTGTCACTGTGTGAGTCAAGACTATGTTCTAAATTTAACACTTAACACGGGAAAACAGGCCATATTGGGTGGTGTGTGTATAAATAATTTGACCCATCAGTTTAAATATACTGGCCTTCTGCCGCATATCATTGCCCGGTTATAGAGCTCTCTTTTCAATGACAAAATAAAACTCGCTTTCCTTAGGAACGAAAAACATCTTAACAAAAACAAAAGAATTGCAGATATGCACAAGAATGCTGCTTATATACAGTCGGAAAATGGGCGATTAAGAAGTCTAGAGTATGTTTTCTGCGCTCTTGTCTAATAAACTAGCTTTCTAAATTAACACACATCTTCCTTCTAAACTTAACGTTCAACAAAAAATAAGTGCTCTCGCCATGTCCTTTGGGCTTCTGTGCAACACTGTGCCAAAGTCGCTCCCGGACTCTTTTGGCGAAAACTGAATCCTCTGCTAACCGTTTGAAAGGAACAATTCATAACATGCCAGGTACTTTAAGCGAGGCGCACAAAGGAGTGGGTTCCTCGGCAACGGCAAAATAGAAAGTTGCAGAAGTCCACTTGTTAATCGGAGCACGGCGAAGCACTCACCACTGTGCTAATTATTCCCGACAAATGAACATCAACTTTTCACACAAATTTCTTGCCTGCATCACAAAAATATAGTCAAAATGCTGCTGAATCGGGAAAAAAACCGCCACTGCTGAACAAAAGCCGGCGTGAGCTCGCTGGCAACGTATTTCGGACAGCTCACATTAACGCACTATTCTTCAAATGAACAGATGCTTGCAGTTCATTTCAGAACGCCGCATAATATTCAAGCGAATCAGAACAAACCGAGATTTCTCAATAAGGTGACGCGAATTGCAACTTGCGATAAAAGAAAACGTTTTGGAAAAAAAAGTCTCAGCATACTGTATTTGAAGCCCCGCACTCCCAGTTGCATGCCGATTCTCGGGAGTGACGCTTTGGAATGATACACCTATTTTTATTTTTTTGCGGATAACTTCTGTAGGCTTCACAGCGTTGCACTTGATGCTTGAAACGGGGTATAGCATCTGTTTAAACGGAGAACACAACCGCAGATTTTGAAAACAGTGAGGGTCACTCACACTACGACCGACTCAAACAGTATCTACTGCATGCGTTTGTAGCCGTCCTACAATGCCTTGCAGGCTTAATACAACGATCAAAAGCCCGCGTATATTGTCTTGATAGAATGAAATTTTTTTTTCTCTGGCAGATCATCAGAATGGTTCAATTGTATCAGCAATTGTATTTCGTTTCTCAGCAATTGTATTTCATTTCTCATAATACGCCAAACTTTTATTTTCCGAGGATGATTTAGATAGACGGGTGGGGGAGGGGGGCAGGAACGTTAGCCAGAAAGGTTCCGATTGTGTGCCATGCACTGAGGAAGGAAATGAGGGTATTAAAAAGAAGGAATGTATAGAGAGAGGCTTCAGCCAAATTAATAATAATAATACTAATTGGTTTGGGGAAAAGGAAAATGGCGCAGTATCTGTCTCATATATCGTTGGACACCTGAACCGCGCCATAAGAGAAGAGATAAAGGAGGCAGTGACAGAAGAAAGGCAGAAAGAGGTGTTGTAGTAAAGGGCTCCGGAATAATTTTGACCACCTGGAGATCTTTAACGTGCACTGACATCGCACAGCACACGGGCACCTTAGCGTTTTGCCTCCATAAAAACGCACCCGCCGCGGTCGGGTTCGACCGCGGTTACAGCCGCGGTAGCGCAGTAGGCAGCGCATTGGTCTGAGCCTTAAGCTCCAGAAAATGAATTCAATGCCTCGTCAAGTGACTGAACATAGGTTTTTGAGGCAAGTTAAGGCGCACTCATTCTCTCACTTCCAAATCGACTACACAAGGCCATGAGGGAAGGCAGGATAGAGGGAGGGATTAATATTATTAATAATATTATGAATATTTAAAATTGGTTTTTGGGGAAAGAAAATGGCGCAGTATGCCGGCTGCGACCATCGCGTTTCTTTGCAAGCAAAGTGCATATACGTGCCCGTCTGGTGTGCCGTTGCACTTTTATTCGACAACGTTAAGGGAAGATGAAGTGGTTTTTAGAGAATATGAGGTTCTTCAAGCAATAGAATCGATGAAGCTTCAAGGCAAAACATGTCAAGTATTCTTCCGCGAGCGCTTAAAATAGTGACGTAATCGTCGAATAAAACCGCAGCGATAGTTAGGATTCTCCTCACTACGATAGAGAAGTGCGGAGAAACTCGCTGTCACGTCATTGTTGCTGAAATTTGGGGTGTCCACTACCTTCGCCGACTAGCTGCAGTGAGCCTTCCAACATCGCCAAACAATGCTTCGTGGCCTTCACCGTCGCGGGCGTTGGTTTAATTCCTTGAAACAACGTTTCTTTAGCTGGAAACTCAGCGCCGTCTAATGTGACGTCATCGTTGTGGCCTCTATCCATCGCTGCGCACTGTAGAGCAGCTTGCCCACCAATGCGGATTTATTCAGCGATTACGTCACCGTTTCACATCCTAGCACAAAAATACTTAGCATGCGTTACCTCCAAGTTTCAAACATTGTACCCCTTCACACTCGTCGAATTATAAAACCTCTTCGCCTCCCATTTCAGGCTGCCGTTCAGCAAAAAATCCAGCGTAGTCTGTCGGTGCTGTATCGAAAAACTCAAAGTTGGTCAAAAAGTTCACTGAGGTCTCATGTGAAACGACGAAATTGAAAAATAATTAAACATTGGGACACTGGGGGTTAGAAGGTAGTGACCTGCCTCAAACGTCATTATACGATATCAGTGTATAAATAAATGATTTGCGCTTAAAAGATACTTGTCGTAATTATTTGGGAATCGAACGTTTCACTTGATGAAATGGTTGGTGAATCGTTCAGACATAACTAATTCAGCTGCTCCAATAAGAAACACTAAGCCTATGGTTGCTTGTGAGACAAGCCATTCCTAGACCACGCAAGCACGTTCATACGGTTTGGTTAAAGCGCGGCGTTGTACGTATCTCAAGTATCTTTTAAAAAATTTTTGAGCGCTGCTCGGGCCCCACAGCCGAGTGCCAGCAAAAGATTTTACGGGGTTTCTGTCTGAAGTTCAGGTCTCTTATTGTTACCTTGCCCGGGGTGAACGTGTTTGACACGCCAGCTTCCTGTACCTTCGATCTCCTAGCAATGGAGGAGGCTGCAGATGAACAACTGGAGTGGAGCAGGCAGGCGCGGTGGCGGACGATGTCGTCGGCCCTTCCATCCGGCAGGTGCGAATTCGGCTGGCAGCGAGGCTGGAAGGTTTTGCCCACTGATGACTGCTTAGCATATGCAGCGATGGCATAGAGGTAGAGCATCCGCCTCGAGTGCAAGAGGACCGGGTCTCGAATCCTGGTGCCGCGCAATTCTCCACCAGATTAAAAAAAACTCGTGTCTATGGAATTGCATAACCAAGTCTTGGGTGCCGCCTGATCTAAGTGACCAGAACCGACAACACACTGCCTCACCAGAACAGGATTTGGCCACCCTGGTGTAGTACTTGGCCACAACCTTCTATGAACAAATCAATTAAACCTTCGCCCTGAGTCCCCAGCGGCTGCGGAGCAACTGACCACGGCGGCGGTCAGACCTGTGACGCAGCGGAGGGTGCTAAGAATCTCTGGCTCCGGACGGGCCGCCATTGGAATCTGAACCTGGCAACGTTTAACGCTATACCTTTAGCTAGTGAGGCTAGCCTAGCAGTGCTTTTGAGGAACTAGCGGGAATTAAATGGGATGTGATAGGGCTTAGCGAAGTTAGGAGGACAGGTGAGGCGTATACAGTACTAAAGGACGGACACATACTGTGCTATCGCGCATTAGCAAATAGACGGAGAACTATGTGTGGGATTCCTCATTAATCAGGATATAGCTGGCAACGTAGAGGACCTCTATAGTATTAACGAGAGGGTAGCACTATTGTAATTAGGCTCAATAGGAGGTACAAGTTCAATGCTGTGCAGGCCTACGCGCCTACATATTGCCGCGAAGCTTGCTTTTTGTCTGGAACCTGCTGCTCTCGCTCGCGGGGCGAACTTTTGGCTCAGTCACCCCCCGGCGCTGTTTCGCTTGGGGGTCTTCTTATCGCGGCAGGCACCCCGCATTATCAATTTTCTGGGACGCGAGACGCGACCAGAGTTATCTCGATTTTTCCTAGCCTCGCGCAAGTGTGCCTACTATGTTCTGGAACTTTCCTTGCCGCCTTTAAAATCGAGCACGGCTAAGAGCGGCGGGCATTCTGTTAGTCGACGACCGCCGAGCACGATCGCTGCTATCGCCGCCGCTGAGTTTTCAGAGCTGTTCTTAGTGGGCGTAAGCCAGCCTATTAAAGCATTCTCTTACGAGCTGCTCTGTGCCTTCCTCAAGACCGGACCCCAGTCGGTGCTACGTGACCCCGGCGGAGTTCCCGTCACCACCTCGTGACATCTGGTGGAGGTGCGGGGTACATGCACCCAACCCAACCTGGAAGATCCACCGTAGAGAACGAGAGCCAAGAAGATCCCGAGGTACGACACAGCCGCCGTCTTCAAGGCCTGCAAGCTCAGCACGGATTACTACCGGATCCTACTCGACAACGGCAACATGCTCCAGCGCCCACCATGACCGAGCCAGCGACGTCCACCCCTGTCATGCTCCACCAGCCACGGGTGCCTCCAACCTTCCACGGCTACCCTGGCGACGACCCGGAAGATTGGATAGACAACTTTGAGCGCGTGGCTACATTTAACAGGTGGGAAGATGACATGAAGCTCCGCTATGTTTTCTTTTCCCTTGACGGTCCTGCAAGAACGTGGTACGAAAACCACGAGACTACCTTGAAGACCTGGAAATTATTCAAGTCTGAAGTCGTGAAGGCGTTTACCAACATTCTCCGGAAGGAAAAGGCGCAGATGCTGCTGGACTCACGGATGCAGCACCCAAATGAAACTGTCAGCATGTACGTCGAAGAAATGCAGCGTCTTTTCCGCCGAGCTGACCCGAATATGACGGAGGAGAAGAGAACCGGATATCTAATGCGGGGCGTAAAGGAGTCTCTTTTCGCTGGCCTCGTACGAAATCCGCCCAAGACTGTCGCCGAATTCGCCGAAGAAGCGTCAACGATTGAGAAGACCCTGGACGCCCGCACAAGGCAGTACAACCGACCACCGCAGGTCTGCTCCAGCTTTCCGGACACGACGACTACAACCAGCGACTTGCGGGAGATCATCCGTGAAATCGCCCGCGAAGAACTACGCCGGCTGCTGCCATCATCTTCACAACCTCAAGTAGCGAGCCTGACGGAAGTCGTCCGTGAAGAAGTGCGGCATGCGCTTGGCTCCCCTTCTGCGACGACTGAACCTCAAGCTCCAGCCATGAGTTACGTCGCTGCAGTACGTAAGCCCGCGCCTCGACGTGCCACCCCAAGCCCTATTCGACGTGAGCCAGCAGTGCTGGACCACCGCCCTCCAGGCCCCGCCCACCCGACCTACGAACAACGTTCGGGCCCAAGGAAATGCGACACCTGGAGAACCCGTGACAACCGACCGCTGTGCTTCCACTGCGGTGAAGCCGGTCACGTCCTGCGTCACTGCCCGTTCCGAAGCATCGGTCTTCGCGGATTCGCCGTTGACGCACCACGACCACGCTTCGGCCAACATCCACAAGAAATCGACGACTACCTGCGCCGCGACGAATACGTGTCGAGCCGATTTTCCCGCTCACCCTCGCCGCGAGCCTCGCGCTTCACGTCGCCCTGCCACAGCTACGCAGCGGCTGTGCGAGGAAGGTCCCCCAGCCCCCGTAGGGGAAACTGAAAACAGCAACCTTAGGAGGTGAGGTTGCTTCCCGGCAAAAAAACGAAGACCCTCCAACGACGAGAACTCACGGCGACGCCGCACCGACGACGACACGACGCAACTTAGAGACCCCCAGGCCACCGACATCGACAAGCCCCTGCAGCCGCAGTCGCAATCACCGACCAAGCCGTGACCCCACGCCGAAAGTTACGTGCAACGCAAGAGCAAGGACTTCCGATCTAGAGGTGACTGTCGACGGCCGAAACGTTACTCCTCTAATCGACACGGGAGCTGACTATTCCGTGCTGAGTGGTTCCTTCGCCGACCGGATCAAGAAAGTGACGACGACTTGGGATGGCCCGCAGATACGCACAGCAGGCGGACACCTCATCACGCCATCAGGAAGGTGCACTGCGAGACTGACTGTCAACGGACACACATATCCGACAGTATTCGTCGTACTTCAGAAATATTCCCGTGACGTCATTCTGGGGATGGACTTCTTGACACAGCACCGCGCAGTCATCGACCTCAAGTCCAAGTCCATCACGCTTTCGACGGACGAAGCTTTACCTCCGAAAACGACCCCAGAGCAGTCAAGGGCCCTCAGTGTTCTCGATGAAGAACTAACCATCCCACCCCGGTCCAGCGTCATCGTCCCCGTCTGTGCAAGAAATTTCGAAGACGCAGAAGGCATCATCGAGGGAAACACGCAGTTGCTCTTAGACAGACGACTTGGCGTCGCAAGAGGCATCACTCATTTGCGGCATGGAAAAGCCGAAGTACTGGTCACGAACTTCAGCGAAGAATACCGACACCTCAACAGAGGCACAACAATTGCGTTCTTGGACGAAGCAACTGATTTACTGGACGCCTTCATCATCTCCGACGAACCTGCAAATGACAGCCTAAAGCAAGACCATGCTCCCACGTTCGCCATCAACCCAGCATTACCCCGGGACCGACAAGAGAAAATCACCCTTCTTCTTCAAAGTTACAGCGAATGTTTCGCCTCGTCATCAAAGGTGCGACAAACGACGATAGCTAAACATCGAATTATAACCGACGAACACACCAGACCTCTCCGCCAAAGCCCTTACCGTGTGTCGCCGCGAGAACGACAGGCCATCCGGAACCAAGTAGAGGAAATGCTTCGCGACGACGTCATCCAACCTTCGAAGAGCCCATGGGCGGCACCGGTCGTTCTAGTGAGAAAGAAAGACGGTGCTCTTCGATTCTGCGTCGATTATCGGCGACTGAACAAGATTACGAAAAAAGACGTCTACCCCCTCCCGAGGATCGACGACACTCTGGACAGGCTCTGCCACGCCAAGTATTTCTCGTCGATGGATCTCAAGAGTGGATATTGGCAGATTGAAGTCGACGAAAGAGACCGGGAAAAGACTGCCTTCATCACACCGGACGGACTGTACGAGTTCAAAGTCATGCCATTTGGGCTTTGCTCCGCACCCGCAACTTTCCAAAGGGTAATGGACACAGTGTTGGCAGGCCTCAAATGGCAAACTTGTCTCGTCTATCTAGACGACGTTGTAGTCTTCGCAGCGAGCTTCGAGGAACACCTCCGGAGGCTGAAGGCTGTACTCGACGCAATCAAGTTATCCGGACTTACCCTGAAGCCTGAAAAGTGCCGGTTTGCCTACCACGAACTATTGTTTCTCGGCCACATCATCAGCAAGCACGGCGTGCGCCCCGACCCGCAGAAGACAGCCCCCATTGCCAATTTCCCGCAGCCTCAGGACAAGAAGGCGGTCCGCAGATTTCTGGGATTGTGTGCTTATTACAGACGCTTTGTGAGGAATTTTTCGCGCTTCGCGGAACCTCTGACCAAGCTCTCCAAGGCAGACGTACCATTCACATGGAATTCGGCACAAGCGGAAGCCTTCAACGAACTTCAGCGTCTCCTGCAGTCTCCACCGGTGCTAGGGCACTTTGACGAAAACGCCGAGACAGAAATCCATACCGACGCAAGCAGCTTTGGTCTAGGCGCCGTGCTCGTCCAGAAAAACGAAGGAGTCGAAAAAGTAATAGCATATGCAAGTCGTTCATTGTCGAAAGCAGAAGCGAACTATTCGACCACTGAAAAGGAGTGCCTTGCGATCGTCTGGGCTACATCGAAGTTGCGTCCCAACTTGTATGGACGCCCGTTCAAGGTTGTGAGCGACCACCATGCATTGTGCTGGCTGGCTAACTTGAAGGACCCCTCTGGCCGTCTCGCTCGATGGAGCTTGCGCCTCCAAGAATTCGACGTCACGGTGGTCTACAAGTCTGGGCGAAAGCACTCCGACGCTGACTGCCTGTCACGAGCCCCTGTCGACACGCCGCCAAATGACGATGACGACGACGCTTTCCTTGGACTGCTAAGTTCCAGCGACTTCGCACGACAGCAGCAATCTGATCCTGACCTACAGCGCCTGTACGAGTATCTTGAGGGGAAGTCTCCTTCACCTCCTGCCCTCTTCAGGCGTGGACTATCGTCCTACTGTCTGCAACAGGGAATCGTCGTGAAGAAGAATTTCTCACCGAACAAGGCCGCCTACCTTCTCGTCGTCCCGAAGAGCCTTCGGGAGGAAATTCTGCAGGCTTCGCATGACGAACCAATGGCTGGCCACCTCGGGTTTACTCGCACCCTCCGCCGAATCCAAGAGAGATATTACTGGCCTCGTCTATCCTCCGACGTCGCGCACTACGTTAAGAGTTGTCGTGAATGCCAACGCCGGAAAACGCCACCGAAAATACCAGCAGGGTTCCTGCAGCCGATTCGACCGCCATCAAGACCTTTCCAGGAGGTCGGTATGGACCTACTTGGCCCCTTCCCAACATCAACGACGGGCAACAAGTGGATTATTGTGGCGACCGATTATCTCACCAGGTACGCCGAAGCAAAGGCCCTCCCGAACGGCACAGCAGCAGAAGTCGCCAAATTCTTCGTCGAATATATTCTTTTACGACACGGCGCCCCCGGAATACTGATAACAGACAGGGGGACAGCGTTCACGGTGGAGCTAACCCAGGCCATTCTGCAGCACAGCCATACAAGTCACCGGAGAACAACTGCGTACCATCCGCAGACAAACAGGCTTACAGAACGCCTCAACAAGACCACCACCGATATGCTTTCTATGTACGTAGACGCAGAACACAAGACATGGGACGTTATTCTTCCCTATGTGGTGTTCGCCTACAACACCGCTGTGCAAGAGACCACCCAAATGACACCATTTAGTCTCGTCCACGGGAGGGAGGCCACGACCACACTCGACGCCATGCTGCCCGACGTTACCGACGAAAGTAACCTCGACGTCGCCGCCTACCTGCAGCGCGCAGAACAAGCTCGACGACTTGCCCGTGAGAGAATACAAGACCAGCAGCGCACCGACGCCCGACGCTACAATCTTCGAAGACGCGCAGTGCAATACAAGCCAGGCGATAGAGTTTGGGTTTGGACGCCGATTCGCCGCCGCGGACTGAGTGAAAAACTTCTGCGCCGCTATTTCGGCCCGTACAGGATTCTTCGCAAACTGGGTAATCTGGACTATGAACTCGTCCCTGACGGAGTTACAGCATCCCAGAGACGCCGCACACGCTCAGAAGTTGTCCACGTCGCCCGTCTGAAGCCTTACTATTCGCGCTAATGACTCTTTGTGCTTACATTATGAGTATTTATTTTGTATGCTCTGTATCTTTATGTCCGTTATCCCTGCTTTTAAGCATCGGGTTCATGCTTCTTTAAGGGGGGAGTAATGCCGCGAAGCTTGCTTTTTGTCTGGAACCTGCTGCTCTCGCTCGCGGGGCGAACTTTTGGCTCGGTCACCCCCCGGCGCTGCTTCGCTTGGGTGATCTTCTTATCGCGGCAGGCACGCCGCATTATCAATTTCCTGGGACCCGAGACGCGACCAGAGTTATCTCGATTTTTCCTAGCCTCGCGCAAGTGTGCCTACTATGTTCTGGAACTTTCCTTGCCGCCTTTAAAATCGAGCACGGCTAAGAGCGGCGGGCATTCTGTTAGTCGACGACCGCCGAGCACGTTCGCTGCTATCGCCGCCGCTGAGTTTTCAGAGCAGTTCTTAGTGGGCGTAAGCAAGCCTATTAAAGCATTCTCTTACGAGCTGCTCTGTGCCTTCCTCAAAACCGGACCCCAGTCGGTGCTACGTGACCCCGGCGGAGTTCCCGTCACCACCTCGTGACAATATAGCTATGATGACGAGACCATTGAAAGTTTTTTCTGAAGACGTGGAATCGGCAATGAATAATGTAAAATCACACTGCAATGTACTGATGGGCGACTTCAATGCCACGGTGGGCAAGAAGAAGGCTGGTGACCACGCGGTAGGCGACTATGGCATAGCATGTAGAAATAGCAGGGGAGTGGTATTAGTAGAGTACGCAGGTAGAAATAATTTACGGATCATTAATACTTTCTTCCGTAAACGAGAGAACAGGAAGTGGACCTGAAAGAGCCGCAATGGTGAGTCTAGAAATGAAATCGACTTCACACTATGCGCTCAACATGGCATCGTTCAGGATGTGGCCGTCCTCGGAAAGGTGCGCGGTAGCGGCCACAGAATGGTAACGTCTCGAGTTAGCTTAGACCTTAAGAGGGAACGGAAGAAGCTAGTGAAGAGGAAATACATAAACGAGTTAGCGGTAAGAGGGAAAGCACAGGAATTCAGTATATCACTGCAAAACTGATGTTCGCCTTTAAGTGAGGAAGACGATCATGGTGTTCATACAATGAACGATAATCTGACAGCCATCATTACGGAGTTCGCAGTAGAAGTAGGTGGTAGGGCAGTTCAGCAGGATACCGAAAAGTTATCTCAGGCGGCGAAAGATCTCATTAAGCAACCCCAAAGTGTGAGGGCGTCTAACCCAACTTACAAAATAGAACTGACAGAGCTATCGAAGTTAATAAATAAGCCCAAGGTAGCCGATATAAGGAACTTTAATATGGAGAGAATCGAGCATGCTCTAAAGAACGAAGGTAGCCTAAAAGTTATGAAGAGGAAACTAGGCTTAGGTAAAAACCAGATGTATGCGCTAAGAAACAAGAAGGGCAATGTCATTAGCAATATGGATAAGATAGTTAAAGTAGCAGAAGAGTTCTACACAAATCCGTACAGTAGCCAATGTAATCATGACGTTAATGAGAGAAACAGTAGAGCAGAGCAATGTGTCATCCCACAGTAACGAGAGAGGAAGTAAAGAAATGCTTAGGAGCAATAGAAAGAGGAACAGCAGCTGGAGAGAATCAGGTAACAGCAGATCTGTTGAAGGATGGAGGGGAGATCGATATAGGAAAACTAGCCACCCTGTATACGCAATGCCTTATGATCTCAACCGTATGAGAAGATGGGAAGAATGCCAACATTATCTTAATTTATAAGAAGGGAGATGCCAAGGACTTGAAAAATTATAGACTGATGAGCTTACTATCTGTTCCTTACAAGGTATTTACTAAGGCAATCGCTAATAGAGTCAGGGCAACCTTTCACTTTAATCAACCAAATGATCAGGCAGGCTTTCGTAAAGGATATTCCACAATAGATCATATTCACGCTATCAATCAGGTGATAGAAAAATGCGCAGAATATAATCAACCTCTGTATATAGCCTTCATTGATTACGAGAAAGCATTCGACTCAGTAGAATCCTCAGCAGTCATACAGGCATTGCGAAATCAGGTTGTAGAAGAGCCTTAGTCAAACTACTGCAAGATATATATAGCACTGCACACTTAGCATAGTCCTCCATAAATACAGCAATAAAATTCCAATAAGAAAGGGCGTCTGGCAAGAAGACACGATCTCGCCAATGCTATTCACCGCCTGTTGACAGGAAGTATTCTGAGGCCTAAATTGGAACAGTTGAGATTAAGAGTAAATAGAGAATACCTAAATCATCTGCGATTAGTTTGTGACATCGCCTTGCTGAGTCACTCAGGAGATGAACTGCAAATCATGATCAATGAGTTAGTCGGGCAGAGCAGAACGATGGGTCTGAAAATTAACATGCAGAGACCAAGGTAATGTTCAACAGTCTAGCAAGAGGACAACAGTTCACAATTGGCAGCGAGAGCCTGGAAGTTGTGACAGAATACGTCTACTTAGGGCAGGTAGTGACAGTGGATCCGGATCATGAGAGAGAAATAACTAGAAGGATAGAATGGGGTGGAATGCATATGGCAGGTTCTCTCAGATCAGTAGTGGCAAATTACCAATTTCTCTCAAGAGAAAAGTTTACAACAGCTGTATCTTACCGGTACTCACCTACGGCGCAGAAACGTAGAGGCTAACGAAAAGAGTTAAGCTTAAGTTAAGGACAACGCAGCGAGCCATGGAAAGAAAAATCAGAGGTGTAACGTTAAGAGACCGGAAGCGGGCAGAGTGGGTGAGGGAAAAAACGTGGGTTAATGATATTTTAGTCGAAATCAAGAGGAAGAAATGGGCTTGGGCAGGGCATGTAATCCAAAGGCAAGATAACCGCTGGTCCTTAGGGGAATGGAGTGGATTGCAAGAGAAAGTAAGCTTAGCTGGGGACGACAGAAGGTTAGGTGGGCTCATGAGATTAAGAAATTTGAAGGCAAAGGCTGGATGACGCTGGAAAAAGAGAGGAATATTTCGAGAGACATGGGATAGTCATTTGCCCTGCAGTGGATGTAATAAGGCTGATGATGATTATGATGACTGCTCTGCGGCGTGGGGGGTCGCCCCCTCTGCCAGATGTCCACTAAGTGGCCATGCGGAAACCCAAATGCATGCCAAGGTAATTCTAGGGGCTATAGCAGGAGTGGTTACATATGATGTGGCATAATTCCACGCGTAAAAGGGTACATGTCAAGAATTTACAGATATAAACGCTGCACAAATCACCATACAACGCAACGTCTCAATTTCTCTTTAAAGTTTTTTTTAGCGTTTAGTTCTTTTTTTGGATTGGCTTTAAGCACGGTAAAGCGTTCATGGTCCGGGCTGCCTGTCTCTTTCGTTTATGATTTTTGTATTTTTTCTGAGAGGACCAATAAAAGGGTAAAGGGGGTTTAACATCCCAAAGTAACTCAGGCTATGGGCGACGCCGTACTCAAGGGCTCCGAGAATTTCGACCACTTGGATTTCTTTAACGTGCGCTGACATCGCAATCAACTTAAACCGTCTGCCTAGTACAATAGGTTGCATTTATAATTTACATGCAATACCCTAACGCTTAAAACAGGCACTGTACTATTAACTAGTTTACTCCAGAATAAGCTATAGTATCTTTATTTGGGGAACGACAACAGCCTCTTTTTTTAAAGCGAAATTGATTGCCCCAGGGCTGTTAATACAAGCTTAATATACTACAAAAGCAAACGTTTTTAATACTGAAAACTATAAGGGAAATAAGCAGTCTCTTAGAAAGCAATCATTATTTATTATGAACACTACTACCTTTTTCTTAAGAGTTGTATGGTGAACCGACATGACTACTCACCAGTTTCATCGAAGTCTGCGTTCCGAGAGCACTGCGCCTTGATGCGGCGTGTCTCTTACTTGCTGGAAAGGCCTCCTGGCTGGCTAAATTCTCCAGATGAATGTTTTTGTTTGCGTTGGCGGCGAAGTTCGAAAGTATGGTGTACTCGTATATTGTAGCCCGCTGCATTAATGCACAAGTGTGATCGGCTTTTTCTTTTTTGAGCAGTTTAATAATAACAATAATAGGTTTTTTTGGGAAAGGAAATGGCGCAGTATCTGTCTCATATATCGTTGGACACCTGAACCGCGCCGTAAGGGAACGGCAAATGAGGGAATGAACGAAGAAAGGAAGAGAGAGGTGCTGTAGTGCAGGGCTCCGGAATAACTTCGACCACCTGGGGATCTTTAACCTGCACTGACATCGCACAGCACACGGGCGCCTTAGCGTTTTTCCTCCATAAAAACGCAGCCGCCGCGGTCGGGTTCGAGCCCGGGAACTCCGGATCAGTAGTCGAGCGCCCTAACCACTGAGCCACCGCGGCGAGTTTTCCCACAAGGCAAAGAACTCAATGTGCCGATAGCCGTTTGGTGTATAGAAGCGGCCTGTGATGCTTATTTTTTCGCACAGCGGCAGTTCCAAATCCCGCTAGAAGCCATAAATAGTGAAATTTTATGTCGGCCAACAATAAGCTTACAGTATCGACCAACCCCGTTGGCTATTTATATGAAGGCACCTAGACCTGCCGAAGCTGCCTAAACATATGCGCGAGTGCGCCGCGCCTGGGTTTCGAAGCCGTGGCGGCGCGAAGAGTTCAGCTTTACTGGCCTCTAGAATAGAGCACTATGCTGCAGCCACAACTGATCATCCCTGGTGTTTAGCTGTCACTCTCAGCAGTTGCGCACTCCATCTCGTCGTTTTCATCACCCTCCATCCGTGCGCAGTGCACACAGAACACTCCGCTCTTGCAATGGCCTCTTAAGGTTTGTTTACACGTCTCAAAACTTTTAGTGCGCTATAAACAACGCCCGCAATCTTCCATATCGCCGATCTCTGCTTGAAGTCTCACCTTGAAGCCCTACCATCGAACCGAAAGCGAAATGAAACCCGACCAGTTAGCGCACATATTTCGAATTCGGCGAAGTAAGTTAAATTGGCTTTTAGTTTCTTTATTTTATAGGAGGCTGGTCAGTGACAGATGAACTCTGCCTGGTTTTTTCTCGCATACGTGTTCTGATGCTATCGTCTTAAAAATTTTCATGTTATAAACTGTTTGCGCTTTTGAACAATGCGAGCTGTGTAGTCGGTCCTCGGCGTGGTCTACCTCACTGTAGGTACTCAAGGATAAAAAATTGAACTTGAAGGTACTAAACGTGCAAACGGTATTAGACTTTTCTAAGGACCTCTTAATCCGACCGTGAGGAATGAAATGAAGGAGTCAGTGGAAGAAGTAAGAGAGAAAAGAAGCTGCAGTGGTGGGCTCTGCAATAATTTCAGGCACCAAGAGGTGAAAACGAGCACAAACATCGCACAACAATAGGGGACCAATTTCGTTCCGCCTCAATGAAAACGCCACGCCACAGTGGCTTTTGAACCAGCGTCCTCGTGCTCAGCAGAGGAACACGAATCACGCATCCACCTGACCCTCGCGTGCAGGGCCGAGTTTTGTGGTTATGCATCAAGTCGACATCAAGCGCTATCAGTTATGCCTTCACTTCTTGGTTGTGGGGTTTCCTGCTGTCACACGGGACAATGACCAAATGTCGAACAAGCGCTTGAGTTTAAACAGTGCCAACTGTTGAACTTCATTCCCTAGCACACTGTTCGAGAGCGTCGTGAAGCATGGCTGGGCTGATATCCATGCTGAACTCGTCGCCGCATCTGTTGTTTTTCCTTCTCTGCTTTCGGCGAAAGGTTGCGAGTTACATGTTGCTGTTTCCTGACCTATCAGAAGCTCTGGCCCACTTTTGCTTGTACTGGAAATTGAACAACTTGTTTCCGTCTTTCTCAGCTTGCACTTTCATAGTTCTTTGTATTTTGCAGATTTGCAGTTAAAAAAACTGAACACTGAATTTTATTCCAACAAAATTTTTCAGAACATCAAAAATCTTGATGTTTTGTGCGTTCCAATCTGCAGTGTTTTCATAAAAATGCTGTAAAAGATTATTACGGAGAAATCTCTGACTTATTACTAAAGCTAATTATCTCTCGCACATAGTGCCATTATTTAGAGAGTTCAATATCATTAACATAGCATCTTTGTATAAGTATAGGCTCTTTTGTATAAAAGCAGGTATTTTTGATAATACCTTTTTATAAGTATAAGCAAGGTATTATCAAAAAATGAAAACCCACTAAAACTACTAGCGGTGCTTCAAATCAACGTGAGTACTTATAGCAACCGCAATCCAAATGTTGGCACAATACTGGCTGCCGTACGAACTATGACAACCAAATATTTTGTTTCAGGCTCCCTACCTTACTGAAGCACTACTCGTCCGATAGTGTTGAATATTTTTCTCTTGTATTCTCCGAAGCAATCCGCAAAATGTTATTATGAACGTGTACGTATATTTACACCGGTGATTTCGCGCCGTTTTTATGCTTCTCCACTAAGACAATCACAAATTACTAAACACACAATTTCACAATGACAATTAAACAATCCCGGACTCAGTGACGACGTCTATTATGCTGCAGTGTAAGTGAATATGATTATTCTCTATATTCAGTTCTCTTAAGCATACACTGTTTCCTTTATGTGTTTCTTTGTAAGAATACCATAGATTTTGCCTGAACTACTTCTGGCGTTATGTATGCTAGCTTTCAGTGTGCTGACTTGTCTCGTGCCGACAAATGTCGTCAAATATGAGTGCAATCACCCCGTCAAACTGCTCGCCTGCTCCTTTTCTTTAACCGAGGGTAAATAAACTTAATACTGTTTTATTCATCTATCAGTACGTGAGCCTGTTTTTATGCATCCCTTTGCTGAAAACCATGATCGGCGAGCACGGTGGCGATTTCCCATCAGACAAAGTGGTGTATCCAAACCAAATGCCCGTCACGATGCCTTAGTGGTTGTGGTGTTCCTCTACTGAGCCGGAGTACCGTGGTTTGAACGTGAGTGCGGCGGCCAGGTTCTGATAGAGGCGCAATGCAAAAAGGCGCCCGTGTGCAGTGCGATTTTTGTGCGCGGTAAAGATGCCGATGTGGTCGAAATTATTCCGGAGACCTCCACAACGCCACCACTTCTATCCTTTCAGCTTTCACTCCCTCCTTTACCCCTTCCCTGACGACGTGGTTTTGGTACCCTCCGACATATGTGAGACAGTCGTTTCCTTTCCCCCCAAACCATTTTTTATCTGAATCTAACATAAATCTCATACTGCGGACGCTATTTAGATATTGTAAGTACACTGAGTAGAGTTTCCCATGCTTTCCACACCCAAAGCTGGTACGGCACAGTGAGGTACGCCGTGTTGACGAAAAGCTTTGCAGACCGCGGTTGCTGCTCCGTCAGTCAGCAAAACTTTAAAGAAAAGAAGGTGAGTTGACAAGAGGCGGATGTGGTTGCCTAGTCCACCTGACCACTAGCTGCAGCTGCAGCTCGAACCCGGATGGCCAGGCCACGTTGCGTCATAATTTTGGACAGTGGAGCAGGGCAGCTTCCCACGCCCCCATGGTTATATTGGTGGTGGTAGCGTTGGCGCTGGAGGGACAAGCTCGTACTATGTGATACGCATAAGCCTGGTGGTGGAAACATTAATTGCCAAATACCGAGGGGGTCAAGCCCCCTAACATGGCACGAGGCAACACTTAGGGGGCTGTCCTTACAGGGCAAAGGACAGCCCTTGGAGGGCTATCCGCTTCAGGGCGTCGGTAATTATCCAGCGCTGGTCGGCAGCAGCGGAGCTGGCCAGGAGAGTCTCACAGTATGACTCCGCCGTGGTGGGGGATGGAGGGTGTGGGAAGGCAGGACATGTGAAGAGGACATGAAAGAAGTCTCCCGGTTTCCCGCAGAGCTTACAAGAAGAAAGGAATTGATCGGGGTAGCGGGCATGAAGGAGAATAGTGTATGGAGTAGTTCGGGTCTGGAGTAGGCGCCAGTGGGAGGAATGGGTTAAGGTTAGGGAGGGAGTCGGCGGTGCGTAAACGCGCCGGATATCTCGGTAGTGGGCAAGAATATTTTTGAACGTAAGCAGACGCTCCCGGGAGGGCGGAGGAGGCCCAACTCCGGCCCGGAAAGTGAGACCTCGGGCGAGGGAGTGGATCTCCTCGTTACGCGCGACGCCTGCGTGTGCGGGGGTCCAGATAAGGGTTACGGGATGGGTGGGGTGCCAGAAGAATAGAATCCGAGCCGCGATGAGGGATATCAGGCCTTTGGCGAAATTTGATAGGCGGATTTTGAGTCGGAGGTAATTTTCGTGGTAGAGGTGGAGGCAAGAGCTAGTGCAATGGCCGCTTTCTCTGCAATTTCCGATGAGTCTGTGCTGGCGGATCCTGATGCGATTAGTCGGGCCTGAGAATTAGCGATGGCGAGAACCGTGCGGGAACCCGACGAGTACGCTGCAGCGTCCACGTAGGCTAACTCGGGACTGTTGCCGTAGAGCTTGTGCAGGGTTTTGGCGCGTGCTGTCCTGCGTTCTTCGTGGTGCTCGGGATGCATGTTCTTAGGGACTGGAAGGATGATGCGATGGGAGCGTAGGTCTGGAGGTAGAGGAACCCCCTCGGTAGGATGGGTGATCGGGGTGATGCTTAGCTGACAGAGTGCGGCCTGCCACGGTACTGGACAGGCGAGTCAGCTGTGCTGTTAGGGTGGCATCAGCCAGCTCCACAAACGTGCTGTGGGTACCGAGGTTGAGGAGCTGGGTAGTAGATGTGCTGGGGTTAGGCGGAGAGCAACCTTCGTGCAGCTAATGAGGAGCGCGTTGATGCGGTCCCGCTCCTTCTGCTTTATGGGGAAGTTGGGGAATGAGTACGCCGTGCGGCTCGTGATGTAAGCTTGGGTGAGGCGGAGAGTGTTCCGCTCTCGCAGACCATCATGCCGGTTCGCCACGGGCCGAATGAGACGGGCGGCTTTCTGGGCATGGGTCAGGAGAGTTTGGATGGCGTTGCCATGCGCGCCGTGAGAGTGAAAGACGAGGCCCAGGATGCGAATCTTGGAGACCAGGCGAATGGGGTGGTTTCCTAGACTGAATGAGATGGGAGGGTTGGCGGGGTCGCGCGGCCTGGGGCGGTAGAATTAGAGTTCTGATTTAGAAGGGGAGAAGGCTAGGCCGCACGCGCGAGCGTATGAGTCGATGATGTCGCGCGCCGACTCTAGGTTGAGCTCCATGTCGGCATCACTGCCTCGATTAGCCCAGAGAGTGATGTCGTCAGCATAGAGGCTGTGTGTCGGGTATTTGGGCGAGTTGGTGGGGGAGTTGGAGAAGGGCTATATTAAACAGGATAGGAGACAGTACAGCACCCTGAGGGGTTCCCCGTGCTCTCAGTGAGACACCGGACAGCCGGTGGTCGCCCATGGTGAGTGTGGCTGTTCGATCGGAGGGAAAATCGCGGACATAATTGTACATCCGCGGGCCTACGCCTAGGGCGAGGAGGCCCTCTAGGATGGCTGCGTGGGTAACGTTATCGAAAGCTTTTGTTAGGTAGACGCCGAGGATACCCTTGGTGTCGCCCGCGGGTTAGTTAAGGCAGTGGTGCTTGAGCTGTAGAAAGACGTCCTGGATGGACAAGCCTGGGCAGAAACCAAACATGCACAAAGGCATAAGGTTGTTTTCCAAATACCGGCTGAGCCAGGTCTGGAGAACGCGCACCATGAGCTTGCCCACGCACGACGTAAGAGAGATGGAACGGAGGCTAGCGGGGAGAAGTGGTTTGCCGGATTTGGAAATAGACTACTTTTGTGCCTTTCCACTGAGGTGGGAGGGCGCCGCGCAACCAGCATTGGTTGAAGTAGTCGGTTAGGGCTTTGACGGAGTGGGAATCTAGGTTGCGGAGTGCTTTGTTGTGCACTCCGTCGGGGCCAGGAGCTGAGGACGCGTTGAGGCGCTGAAGTTCTGCCCACATTTCCGCCTCGGTGATCGGTTGGTCGATAAGGTCGTTGGGGGAGCCTGTGTAGTCAGGGTGGTCTGTGGAGGGTTATCCCGGGAAGTAGAGATCGCGAAGCTCCTCGAGAAGTTCCTGCGGGGAGGAATCGAATGTGTGTATGAGCTTTATGCGGTTCTGTTTCTGGTGTGTCTTGGACTGAGTCGAATCAATGAGATGGCGGAATAGGTTCCAGGTCTGGGGGAGGCTCATGTTGCCGTCCAGCTTATTACAGAGAGATTCCCAATTTTGCCGAGACAGTTGCAGCATTCGTCTCAATCTCCTTGTTGAGCCGGGCCAGTCGGCGTCTGAGTGTTCTACTCTAGCGCTGACGCCGCCACCTCCGTTCGAGACCCGCGCTGGCCTCCAATACGTGCAGGAGATGGGAATGCTTCGCGTCTGCAGGGCAGTGCTCTGGGAGTTGGCGACTCACGGCGCGGACGTCACGCTGGAGTTTGTCGCACCAAGTGGCTATGTCTGAGATGGTGTGTAGAGTGCGGGCTGCTCGGGAGGTGCGGAACGAGTCCCACTTCGTGATGGTAGCATCACGAAAGGGTATACGTGTTGGGCCTGCTTGTACGAGAATCTCGATAATGTAGTGATCACTACCCAAATTTTCCTGGGTGTTGCACCACGCAGCGTGAGGGAGGCGGTGGGTGAAGGTGAGGTCAGGAGTAGTGCCTGCGCAGACGCTGTTCCTGGTGCGAGTAGGGGTGGTGGGGTCTGTGAGAAGAGAGAAGCCGGCCTGCTGAGCTGCGAGCCATACCCTGCGCCCCTTGGGGGTGTCGGTTGTGTAGCCCCAGGCCGAGTCCGTGGCGTTGAAGTCCCCTACAATCAGAAGGGGACATTTGTGCGTGGCTCGCTTAGCAAGCGTGAATAGTCGGTAGAAGTCGTGCCGCAGGCACTTCGGGTGGCTGTATACGTTGAGGATGAAGAGACTCGTATCACGAGCGCGATGCGGCAGGATTTCGATGATATATTTCGGGGACGTCTTAGGAGTGGGAGACAGTAGTGAGTGCACGGCGTACAAGAAATGCAACCGAGGGGGGTGTAAGAGAAAAGGGGACGATGGGCACGTAGCTGGGTAGAGTGAGGGGATTGGAGGGCTCTTGCAGCGCGAGAACGTCGGGGCCGTAAGCCCGAGCTAGGAACTGGTGAAGCAGCCCCCGCTTGGAACCAAAGCCTCGACAGTTCATCTGCCAGATGGTTAGGCTTGTGCGTGGTCTCGCCATCACTGAAGCTTTCGTTTGCAGTGTAGGAGTTCGAGACAGTGTGGAGCCGGGCTTTCTTTTTAGGCCGCACGGCAGCACAGGCTGTCGTGTGGCGAGACTCTTGCTCCTTAAATCGCTGGTCAATTTGGCGAGCAAATTCGTGTAGACGGGTAGTGAGGTTGGAGAATTGATATGTGAATGCCTGGATGGCCGTCTGCACCGCGGCCTGAATTCTCGCCTCCATGAGTTGTTCGAAATTGGGAGAAAGGGCTGGCGTTCCCTCGGTCGGGGTTGGTGTGGTCAGGGAGATAGTGGGTGTTGCGGCCCGTTCCTTGGCCGGCTGTTCGCGAGGAGAGAGATGTGGCGGTGGAAGAGGGTGGGTTGGAGCGGCCGGGGCCACTTGTGCCGAGGTATGGGTTTGGGCCTGCTGGTGGGCATGCAGCTGTGCCTGGAGGCGGTGGTTGGTGGTTTGGAGGAAGGCGAGCCGCGCGCGGACACGCAGCAGCTCTTCATAGAGGGGGTCGGCGGAGCCCTGGGAAACTACGCCTGCCCAGCTCACCTCATTGGTGCAGCGGCCGGGTGCCTGGTCAGGTGGTCTCGGTGGGACTGGAGGTGGTGGTGGCCTGGTTCCAGTCCATTAGTTGGACCGGACCTTCGGCTTGTGAGGGGTGAACGGCTGTTTTGGTGCGGCAGGCTGCAGCACCGGAAAGGACTTCGGTGTGAGCTGCGGGGCCTGGGGCTTGCGGGTCGTGGAGCGGCTGCGGTGTTGGGGTGGAGCCTGACTGGTGGCAGTCTGGCTGGCGTTTGCCTCCGAGGCTCGTTTCGCATCCCAGTATCTCTTTTTGACGAGGTATGGGGTGCGGAAGCGCGCCTTGCACGTTTTGTCCGTCGTCAGGTGTGCTTTACCGCAGACCTTGCACTTCGGCGTGCCGGGGTGGTCATCAGAGGGTTCTACTTGGTCGCAGCCGGGACAGCGGCGTTGCTTGTGAGCCGGCCACACATCCGCACGGTGGCCGAGTGCGCCGCAGATACGGCAGATCTCGATCTTCTTTTTGAAGAAGCAGCACCTATAGAGTACAGAGGAGTAGTAGGTGTGCTTGGGCACCCAGTCTTGTTCGAAGAGGATGATGATAGGCGACTCTGTCGAGCCCATGCGTCTAAAGTCGAGGAAGGCAGGGTTCCGCTCGTGACTGAGACGGTCCTTGATGCTTTCGTACGAGTGGTCAAGAGGGACCCCGTGGACCACGTCGCGGGCGCAGTCCTCCGGTGCCGCTTGGTAGGGGTATATGTCGTAGGCGGTGCCTTTTATCATTATGGTCTTGATGACGAGGTAGCGGAAAAAAAAAATATATATATATATATATACACATATATATACATATACATATATATGCATATATATACATATATACATATATATATATATATATACACATATATATATATATATATATATATATATATATATATATATATATATATATATATATAGAGAGAGAGAGAGAGAGAGAGAGAGAGAGATAGATAGATAGATAGATAGATAGATAGATAGATAGATAGATAGATAGATAGGTAGATAGATAGATAGATAGATAGATAGATAGATAGATAGATAGATAGATAGATAGATAGATAGATAGATAGATAGATAGATAGATAGATAGATAGATAGATAGATAGATAGATAGATAGATAGATAGATAGATAGATAGATAGATAGATAGATAGATAGATAGATAGATAGATAGATAGATAGATAGATAGATAGATAGATAGATAGATAGATAGATAGATAGATAGATAGATAGATAGATAGATAGATAGATAGATAGATAGATAGATAGATAGATAGATAGATAGATAGATAGATAGATAGATAGATAGATAGATAGATAGATAGATAGATAGATAGATAGATAGATAGATAGATAGATAGATAGATAGATAGATAGATAGATAGATAGATAGATAGATAGATAGATAGATAGATAGATAGATAGATAGATAGATAGATAGATAGATAGATAGATAGATAGATAGATAGATAGATAGATAGATAGATATATAGATAGATAGATAGATAGATAGATAGATAGATAGATAGATAGATAGATAGATAGATAGATAGATAGATAGATAGATAGATAGATAGATAGATAGATAGATAGATAGATAGATAGATAGATAGATAGATAGATAGACAGATAGATAGATAGATAGATAGATAGATAGATAGATAGATAGCATATTGATTCCGTCGATTTTCATACACCATGAATCAGGCCTACCAAATGCTCAAAGGGCTTCAGTGACAGCGCCTGGCAGACAGCAAATACTGGGAAAAAAAGAGAGACGTTGAAACGAACTTGACACCTGAATAAAAACTTAGCAACACAAAGAAACTAATAAAGAGCCATAACGTATTACTCCAGCAACAGGGATGACAGTAATTTGAAATATTAAACACTAACATTAAGTGAGGAAATATTGGGGCAGGAAGCAATGCAGAGACATAGCTCAATTTTTTTAGGTTATATTCATTTCTCATGTAGAATACACTAGATGGCAAACTATTATTACATGCTTGCGCATAGTATTGACGTGTGCGCTTTCTGTACCGGGTTGAGGAGCGAGAAATGCAGTAACAATATTTTGGTCTTAAATCTGCGTCATGAACAAATGGAATAGCGAACTGTCTGTAGCAGAAATGCTTTAGCACAATAGATCCTGCTAAGAAAGCGTTAAAACTTTCAGGCTTTAGTCTTCTCAAAATATCAATATCATTACCAATGCAGAAGTCATAGGCAATATTTTCTATATTATGGAACGCAGATGTCAATTGCAGCGATAGACTGGCAGGCGGTCTACATCAAACGCAAAGTTATTACACGATAAGGGAGGATTGTTGGGCCAGTTGGTTCATGATTCAAGACTTAAAACGGCGCGAAAAACGGGACAAGATAGAGAGAAGCAACACACACAGCACCAAACTTACAACTGAGTGTATTTCATGCGAAAGCGCAATAAATACAGGAAGTACGCATAAAAACTAAAGGAACAAAATAATGAAAGATTGATACTATTACACGTCAAAATCTAAAAAGGCTATCTCTTTTCTCGATCAGCGAAAAGACGGCACGCTCAAGCACTTGTCACCTCTCGTGTGGATAACGAAAGCTTCGTACAGTTCTCGTTTCTGTTGGCTTGCGTACATGCGCAACACTTTGCTTTTGTTGAACTGGGCAGTGCATTTGCATTTTGTCACATGCTTGGCGAGTGTGATCCCTCTGCCTACTTTGACATCATTAGCGTGCCCTCTTTATCTGTCACTTAAGCAGCGGCCAGTCTGGAAAAAATAAGTGGCACCGCATAACATAGGGATTTCAAAGATCACCTTGCTTTGGCAGTCAACATATTGCGTCACGTGCTTAGTGCTGCAGGATTCTCGCTTTTTCTCTGCCCCGTTTAATTTCCTGCACAACGTGCGCAATTTGTTGAGTGCCGAAAACGCTACACGCACACCGCCTCCTCCCGCAAACTTTTCAGCCGATGGCTGACGCCATGGACATAACGGATGGCCGCTGTCTTGATCGAACTTCGCTCAGGTTGTTTGGAGTCGGCTGGACTACGGAGTTCATTCAAACGATGGAGAGCAATGCTGTTGATGATGGCCTTCGGATAACCATTGGCACTAATTCTTTGAGCTTGCGCCTCTACTTGTTCGCAAATGCGGTGGTAACAGGACCTGTTGAGGGTGTTTCTTAAAGCACTCACAGCTATTAAACACTTCACTACTTTGGAGTGCGCCGATAAATAGGGTAGAAAGCCCTCTGCGAACGTGGAGCGTACTTCCAACAGAAGTTCCTGTCTTCCAAAATGAGCCTTGTATTGAGGGACTGCAGTTGTTTCTCCTCAGGAACTTATTTGGTGACTTCAAAGTCACCCAAGATGCTTGTAAACACTGTATGAAAATCCTCAACTTCCTTTGAGAAGCCGCCGCTTGAACGCCCGAAGATTGTCAAGTAGTCGTCAACGAACCAAAAAACCCGCTCGACATTTCTGTCATGAAGGGTCTCATTCAAGCTTATGTCAGCTCGTGCAAGCAAAAGGTCACTTATCAAGGGTGCAATACAGGATCCTATGCAGACCCCTTTTCTCTTGACGTACAGCTCTCCCTCAAACTCACCTACTGCAGAACGCAGGTAGGGCAGCAGCTCGAGAAAGTTTTCAGTGCTGACGCCGCAGGAATTTTGAGAGCGAATGGCTCCTTTTTCTTCAATGCATTCTCTGAGAACACCACATAGGGCGGCGTGTGGAAGTGAGTAATGCATATCCTTCAGGTCAACCGAAAAAGCACCTACTCTCTTCAGAGACTTGCTTTTGAGGAAATCTGACTTCACGACTGCTTCGAACGAGAAACGGGTCGTTAACATTTAGCGTCAATAACGACCATTGCAAGAATAGTCCGACAGAGTGCTGCCATGTGCCGTGCTAAGAAACCATGACCCTGAAGGGGCACTCAGTATTGTGGGTTTTTGCGAAAAAGAAAACCTCCAAGCTGAAGCTGTCGCTATTCTTAACTGATGCAGCCAGTTTCCACATTTAAAGTGCGTTGCACCGCTTCTGAGCTTCATTCTTGACTTTCTGAATCTTCACGTTGTTCAAAGCACGGAAGTTTCCCGCAATGGCCTCGCGCGCCTTTTGGTTGTAGGTGTCTGAGTCCATTACAGCGAAACCACCCTGTTTGTCACATAGGAGAAGCCAGAGCCCCGCTTCTCGAAGGCAAGCAATCGTCTTACCAATGCTGTATTGGGGGCTTCTTTTGCTTAGTTGCCTTCAGGGCGTCAACGCCTTCGCTGATGCACCGGCCTAGCTCCTCTGCGTTCACCTTCGCATGCTATCACTTACAAGCGATAGCAGCTACACTCTGTCAAGTTGAGAGTGTATGCAAAACTTGGATTCTTGGATAAGCGCTTTGTTAGCTTCTGTAGAAACTTGAGCCTTCCCCACGGTGTGTAGAGCTTGCTTGGGTGGGAACTACGAGGCTTCTTCGTGATTAAGGCAACCAATTTTCGCCATATGTAGTCAGCGATTTGGGTAGCGGACTGAAAGGTTTGACACAAGCGTTTCTCGCCTCCCCCTTAGGTACTTCTTAAAGCAAGCCACCTTTACGCAGTCCATGAAGTAGGTAACTTGAATCCAGGAGCGCAAAATCCTTTCTGAGCGCAAAATCCTGCAGAGCCGGACGGCGTGCTTGCTGGAGGGCCGTAAAGGGCCCACCATTCAGCCCAGTTCACGCGGACAAAGTCGTTCTTGACTCAATACGCAAACGTGCGTGCCCGGCAGGTCGCAGAAACAAGGAGCGTGATGTAAGTGGACGATTGTTGAAGAACACATAGTGGAAACGAAGTGTCCGCTGCAAGAGAAATTAACTGGAAAATGGAGGATTATTGGGCCAGTAGGCTCATGATTCAAGACTGAAAACCGCGCGGAAAACCGGACAAGATAGCGAGAAGCAACAAACACGGCACCAAAATTACAACTTAGTGTATTTCATGCAAAAGCGCAATAAATACAGGAAGTGCGCAAAAAAACTAAAAGAACACCATGATAAAAGATTAATACTATTGCACGTCAATATCTAAAAAGCCTATCTCTTTTCGTGATAAGCAAAGAGACGGCACGCTCAAGCACTTGTCACCTCTCGTGTGGATGACGAAAGGTTCGTACAGTGCTCGTTTTTGTTGGCTTGCGTACCTGCGTAACACTTTGCTTTTATTAGACTAGGGAGTGCATTTGCATGTTGTCACATGATTGGTGATTGTGATCCCTCTGCCTAAACTGACGGCTGAAAAAAATTCCCGGTCGAGGCGATGTGCGTGTAGTGTTTTCGACACCCAACAAATTGAGCACGTTGTGCAGGAAAGTAAACGGGGCAGATAAAAAGTGAGAATCCTGCAGCACTAAGCACGTGACGCAATATGTTAATTGCCAAATGAAGGTGCACTATGAAATCCGCATGTCATGCGGTTCCACTTGTGTTATCCAGACTGGCCGCTGCTTAAATGACAGATTAAAAGAACACGCTAATCATGTCAGAGTAGGCAGAGGATTTGGTTTGGTTTATGAGGGTTTAACGTCCCAAAGCGACTCAGGCTATGAGAGATGCCGTAGTCAAAGGCTCCGGAAATTTCGACCACCTGGGGTTCTTTAACGCGCACTGACATCGCACAGTACACGGCCTCTAGAATTTCGCCTCCATCGAAATTCGACCACCGCGGCCGGGATCGAACCCGCGTCTTTCGGGCCAACAGCCGAGATGCCATAACCACGCAGCCACCAATTAGGCCGAACATAAAAGATTTCTATTTAAATTTAATGTATTAAGTTATATTTTCAGAGTATTTTTAATGTTATGCGATCTGCTTAGTGTGCAAATGCACGACCCAAAACCATGCATGGTGATATTACCTTATATTTTAGTTGCACGGAAATTGTTAGCATTAAAGAACAAAGATTTTTAGGTGTATAGTTTGATGAACATCTATTGTGGAGTTCACATATAAGCAGGTTATGCCATTATCTTGCTAAATTCGAAGGTAATATTAAAGGAGTAGCCCACCTAATTCTTCTCTGGCTCAAACAACAGATATACAACGCCCTTTTTATTCAAAGCTGTGCTACTGGATATTTGCATGGGGAACAACAACAACGAGCCGCAACAAGCTAATTCTTTTGCAAAAACGTATTCGTATATACAGCCATTACCATGTCCGTTACGCATACATCTCTAAAACATTCAATCCAGATACATCTCGGCACCTTCTACAGTGAATCTTGAGACACAGGCCGAAAATAGAAAAAAAATTATGGAAAGCAAACATTTTGATATAAGTCAACTGGAATAATAAACAAGGTTGAGGATCTTAGATTTTAGCGCTTCATTGGGTATGAAGGCCGCCCTCGCTCTCCGCCTCAATTGCGCCTCCTGGGTCGACTCCTTGCCCCTTGTGCTGCTTGGTCTAAGGACCGTCATCCGGGAAGACTTACAGTGCTCAGCTGCAGAGCTCAGAAGTTTGCGTGTTCGAATCACGTCCGGGTCACCAATGTAAGCTTAACGCCTCAGGAGCGAAGGAAACGAGACCACTGCTATGAGCCGACACAAGAACAGAACTGCCAGCGGTGGCTGCACGAGCCAAGACCAGGTGCCGTCTTTATTCTCTTCGCAGGGTGGCGCGCGCTAGCCGGGTTGTCGGCGCCGCCCAAGAGAGGGTGCTACAGGTACTTTCATAAATGAGCTTACCCTATTGCTAGTAGCAGTTGTTGTTTGCTTTTTTTGATGAGTGTCATTCTGTTCTTTTTTTGTTTGTTTGCATATAAGCATATGCGTTCACAATATGGATATGTGGAGGGCAACTGTGCTATGTGTGCATTGGGCCTTTCTAATGTTTATTAAAAGTGTAATATGTTTGTACTTATGTAAAGTTTGTACTTTTGCCTTTTATATGTATTTCCTTCTGTTATCACAGCTGTCGAAACTGTTGACTGTAGGGGGCGAGGACCTTTCGTCAGGTCATTGGTACCTTATGTCCCAGTCTCCACTCGCTATGACGAGATATAAAGTTCATTCATTCATTCATTCCTTTCACCCTGTGCTGCCACCTAACCGTGCAGTGACCATACACAGTGATGCCATCTCTAAGAACACTATAGACTAGAGCATATGTAACGCACTTACGGACAGAAAAAGTCAAAAAATATCTAATAATACACAGCACACATGATACAGCACGAAGTTTTTGGCAAACAAAAGAAAGGTATTAGCTCCAAGAGAGATTACTATCGCGCAACAGGCCAAAAAATCTGACCGGCAGCGCATATTTTACTGGTACAGATAAACACTGGTACAAATAAACAGGATGACTCAACTCAAATTGTTTCAGTGGGTTGTGAAAACATGTATTTGCGTTTTAGAACTATTAACATTAATAAGGGTAGACTTAAACCACTCCATGGTTTTAAAGACTGTCATCTGTAGTGCTGTAACTGCATCACTGTATTTGCGCGCGAAACAATAACAGTGTCGTGCGGATATTGGAACAATAAAGGAGGCACATTGTTAGCAAGATTATTACCTTGTAGATTGAATAGCAAAGGACTCAGTATAGAACCTTGCGGTAGTCGGGATGTAATTGCCAAGAAATTGCTATGAAATTTTAAAATCGACACACATTGGCGCTTATCTTGTAAAAAGTTAGTAAGCAATTGCAAAAATGATCCTCGAAATCTCAGTGCAGACAGCTTACCAAGCAAAAGAACCTGACAGATGCTATCAATAGCCTCGCTTACGTCAAGAAAAAGAGAGAATACGACTTGATCCTTATCGAAAGGTGATTTTAGCACGTCAGAAAATTGGTCAAAAAGGTGGTAGAGCTGACAAGGTGGTAGAACACTGTGAGTATTTAAAACTTCGTCATGGTAAGTAGTAGGTGCTTTTCGAAAACTTTACCAATGCATAGAAGAATCGATATAGGCGGGTAATTACTCATAATGTTTCTGCTGCCAATTGTACAAAGGTATAACTTTTGCAGTTGTCATCGAAGTCGGTATAATACCTTTGTAAATGATGCGGTGAGTATAATTACTAGTACACACTTAATCGAATAAACATTTCTGCACAGCTCAGAAACCATGAGGCCGTGATGGCCAGGACATTTGGTACTTTTAAGACTGAAAAAAATACACCTTAAATCACTTTCGGTAATATCAGGAAGGAAAGCAGATTCCATCACACTGCGAGGTATAGGACAGTCGGTAGGCGCGGTACGAGAAGTACCAGAGCCCAGACAAAATAGGTTGGTATTCATTCGTTATGATCTGTCCATCTTTATGAAAATTCCAGATAAAATATGTATTATTAAAAATATAAGCTCTCACTCCTTTCATATTACTTTCTAACGGCCATATTTTCTTGTTAAAACAAGCCTGGTTAAACCAAAGCCAAAAGTGGTTATGTGTGGCTGCGGAAGTATTCGTCCTTCCGATTTGCTGAGACTTTTGCACAGGGGCGGGAAGCGTTGATGTTCTAGACGGTATTTTGCGAGCGTTTCTTTAAAAACCATGGGTGTGGGCTCCTTACCGGCGGTTGACCAGCGGGGTTCTGGGAACGTCTTGGTTTGAAAGTGTGCGGGTTGCTGCGTCTGCAGCTTCGCTCCTTGCGGAGGATCAGTTTCCCCGATTCATCTTTGAGAGATGTCCTTGGCCAGATAGGGTGCATAACCCTCTAATATTTTCCAGTACGCCTCATCGGAGTCCGTGATAATGTATTCAGATTTTGATTTCGCTGAGTCTAATGATGCAGCTATTTCTTCAGCCTATGTGATGTCCGCGGTGCCGAACGCGTGTTTGTCAATTGTGCGGTTATTATGTATTATGGCCGTTTTGTTCCAGTTCCCTTGATGTGGTCCGGTAGCATCTGCAAAGAAGATAATAATAATAATAATAATAATAGCTTTATTTCCATCAAAACGATGGAGGGGCCGGGGGTGAAAGCTGCTGAACAGCTTGACTAGAGCCCACGGTCCCCTCTACAAGGCAGTACAGGAGCATACATGAAACATACAGGAATACAAACATGCAGAAACGCAAAATTGATTCGATTTAATGTATCACAAGGAAATCAATATTAGAATTGTTCAAAAACATGACATCACGTGGCGCAGTTCACGAACTGTAGTGCGACCTAAATCAATTCCACATTTATTCAGATCATTAGGAAGTTTAGGCAAAATGTACGATAGTGTACCCATAGAATAGTTAGCACGGGGAGTGACCACCTTCCAGTATTCAGACTGACGTATAGTGTAGGATGTAGGCTTTATTTCTAGCTTGGCTAGGTTGCGAAAGAAATTTCGATTTTCTTTTAATTCGTACTTAAAGGCAACAATTAGTCTATAGCTAAACAATTTCCAGACAGGCATTATATCTGCTTTAATGAACAGAGCATGTGTATGAGAATTGTAGGGGACATCAAAAATAAGCCTAATTATCTTTTTTTGTAGGACGTACATCTTTGTTAAGTTTGTTACTGTGGTAGATCCCCATACCAAAAAGCAGTAAGAGAGGTGAGAGTAAAAAAGAGAATTATATATCAGCTTTTTTACGCTGAAAGGTAATATAGACCTACATCTGGATAAAATACCGACACTTGACAATTTAGTGCAAACAGAATCTACATGAATATCCCACAGCATACTTTGCGAAAACGTGACCCCAAGAATTTTAATACAACTTACTATTTCTATTTTTCTGGTGCCATAGATAAGATCTACGTTCATATTTACCTGCTTTGATTTCGGTCTAAATAGCACAGCCTTAGTTTTGTTGGTGTTAACTTCTAACTGATTTGCTACAGACCATTCCAGAAGTTTTACAAGGGCGGAGTTTGCTATATAGCTGATTTGCTCACAGTCTGTAGCGGAAAAAATATGCTGGCATCGTCGGCGTACAATATATATTTGGCTTCAGCGCATGTATTTACCAGATCATTTATGTAGATATTAAAAAGATAAGGTCCAAGAATGCTGCCTTGAGGCACTCCTCTTGCAATCGGTTTTTGGTCGGAACAGTGCTCACCTATTTGAACATACTGCCGCCGATAGCCAAGGTAAGATTTTATAAGATTCCAGCAATGGCCACGCACTCCATACAATTCAAGTTTTTTGAGTAAAATGGAATGAACAATGCAGTCAGATGCTTTCGTGAAATCAATGTACAGGCCCAGTACAACCATCTTACTTGAAAACTGTGATAAACTCTTTTTGTTCTATCAAGGCTAGTTCCGTGGACCTATGCTTTCTAAATCCAAATTGAGCAGGGGTTAAAAGGTCATATTTCTAAAAAAAATTGAAAGGCGCTCGTGAATAATCTTTTCTAAACCCTTTTTGATTGGTAATTTGATTTTGATTGGTAATTTCGATTTGTGGCCTCCGCCCGGGCTGTGTTGGGGCCCTGACGGTCCGATGAAAATACATTTCATGGGAGGGGGTATGGTGTGTAGGGCCCGCCGCCGTAATTCTGGAATTCTGTATCGCTCTTGATCTTGGTTGGTGTGCTGGAGTTGGAGGTGGGCTAAAAGTCGTCGACCTTTGCGCGCTTTGTGCCAATCGCTGTGTTTGACTAGTGAGATGGCCTAACTTAATCTCTTGATATCTGTTCGTCATACCTAGGACGAGTAGTCGCGTTACACGTAGATGTGGGAAGGTCCATAGCAGGTTTATATATTTTGCGAATAATCGCTTCAAGTTTGCTTTCATCTTGTTTACCTAAGTGTAAGTGTGGTGCCGAGTATAAAATGCGGTTAATGACAAAAGCGTGTGCAAGCCGTACGGTATGGCGTGTTCTGAAGCTTCCCAGTTTGTTGGAGACTGGCCTGATCATTTGGCCAACATGTTCCCTTATTGTATGGAGTTTCTGAATGCTCCGTCGAAGAAATGAATACACCGGCGCCATCTATTCACCAAATCTAAAAGCACATGGTCCATGATGCGAAATTGCGTTCTATTGCATTCAAGAGCGCATTAGAGAACGCGTGATCTATATTAAACTATGATCCATCGTGAAATACTACTTACACAGTTAAAATTGGTTAACTGTATTTTACAAATATATGTCCATGTGCAGGGAGACAATACAAAAGGAGAGAGAATGTTTAATATATTCGAATTAGTGCGAAAGCGCGGATTAGTGTTTCGTATGAGACGGCGATGAGGGCGCAGTGCCGCGGGATGGAGCGCTCGCTATAGTTCCACTACGAACAATGGAAAGGCAACGTCAGATTTGGCCTCCGATTGGTACGCATCGGATTACCGCGTACGCAATAATGACAGCGTTTCACTGGATGGGGGCCCTTCACTTTGCTACATATGATTTCCAAAGCCAAAATAAAATTGCAATCCTCGTGTTTTCAAATTTTGCAGTGCTCTGCTGAGGTGATAAATTATGAAGTGCCATCTTTTCATTTCTGCCGTAACCTCGTGGCATATGTTGGTCAGCAGTCAGTCGCTCTAATAGGTGTCATAACAGCTCCAGCACAAGTGTAAGCATCCATCTCAGTTGCCTGGATGTTAAACTTCGATCAAGACGGTAAGTACGCTCTGTCATTCTCTCAGCCTGTGTGGATATTCTATACAGAGATTTATTTACACATACCC
>JARKHS020026660.1:0-19200 GCA_030143305.2 Amblyomma americanum | reverse complement strand
GGGAGGGGTTCGTGATGGCTACAACCGCGTCCTCGCCTGTCCATGCGGCATCCACCGGGCAGTGGGATCGACAGCCGGGAAGTAGGCTCCTCTGACCAGAGTTTCTCGAAGGATTGAAATTGAAAATGAAAATTTGTTTTTGACCCCCCGCGGTGGCTCAGTATTTAGAGCGCTCGGCAACTGATCCGGAGTTCGCGGGTTCCAACCCGACCGCGGCGGCTGCGTTTTTATGGAGGCAAAACGCCAAGGCGCCCGTGTGCTGTGCGATGTCTGTGCACGTTAATCACTGGTGGTCGAAATTATTCCGGAGCCCTCCACCACGCCACCTCTTTCTTCTTTCGCTTTCTCCTTTATCCCTTTCCTTACTGCGCTGTTCAGGTGTCCAACGATATATGAAACAGATACAGCGCCATTTACTTTCCACAAAACCAATTATTATTATTATCTCTCCGCCGCATAAATCGCTTACAAAGACCCCGCAGACCACCTGGCGTGTCTTGCAAGCACGTACTCATCCCAACCAGGAGGTACTTTCGCTCATGTACCCCGATCAATACTCCTCCCAGCGTAACAAATGCGGTGACAGAGCAACACTAGGCCGCTTCCTGTGGAAGTGTTCGGAGGATCCGCCTTCTCCGGCTCTAATTGAGCTCCTAACTTTCGAGCAGTGGGAGGACGTGCTGCTCAGCTCCGACGCGCAGACCCAACTCCTGGCAGTGGACCGAGCCAGCGAGGTCGCCGTAAGCCACAGGACTGACGGCTTTTTATAGCACGACCAAGATTGCCTTAATCCACTTTCTGCCGGCGAATAAATGTTTTCCAACCCAATCCGTTTCTTTCGACTCCTAATAAGTCAACTCTGGAAACTAGATTATTAACTTCGTGCAAGTGGTGCTGGTGGGGAAATGTTTTTTTTAGTGAAGAGTGTTTGCTGGCCAAAAATGACCCTTTACATAGATGGAGTCCTTAATCTAGGACCCCGCTTGAGGAGGCCTCTCCTCGCACCCGTTGGACTAGAGCCTTTGAGACTACAGCCCCGTGCAGTTGAGCAGGTCTGCCTCTGATGCCTCTATTGAAGGAGAAGGTTGTGGGGGAAAGGAAAGATTTTTTGACAGACCCAAACCGTATGGAAGTTATCGGGCACTTCTCTACACTGGGGGCACCGCCCATCAATTTTGAGGTCAAAATGTTTTGCTACTGCAGTGCACAAAAAGTGTTGGTCTGCAGGCGCCTGTGAGTTCGCTTATCGGCTTTACCCAAGCCCTTAGGAGGGACCGGGGAAAACCGATGCCATGCGCATTAGAATTTAAGCATTTCCCTGAACCACAGAAGCGGTGGCCTAATTTCTGAGCCGGAGGAGCCTAGATGAGATGCCCGGTGTGCATGCGTTCGGGCGGCCGCGTCCGCAACCTTGTCACCTGTAAGGCCCTGATGGCCCGGAGTCCAAACTGTGCGTTTGGGTGAACGGGACCGATTCCATTACTGCCAGCTTTAGAATATGGCAAGCTAAATGTGAAACCTTGGCAGCCACGCAGGCCCTAGAGTCGGATGGATGAAGGCCGAGAATGCACGTGAATATAGACAGCAAACGTGGCCTCTGATAGCCCCAGTTGGGTAGTAGCTTCTGAAACGTCAAATTAGGCCTTCCCTTCAGAACACTTCGACGCTAACCGCCGCGGTGGCTCGGTGGTTATGGCACTCGGGTGCTGACTCGAAAGACGTGACTTCAATTCCGGCTGCGGCGGCCGAATTTCAATGGACGCGGTATTCTAGAGGCCCGTGTACTGTGCGTGGTCAGTGCACGTTAAAGAACCTCGGGTGGTCTGAATTTCGGGAGCCCTCCTTAGCAGCGTCCACCATGGCCTGAGTCACTTTAGGACGTTCAGCCCTCATACACGAAACCGAATCAGGTAGTCAAAGTTATTCCGGAGCCCTCCACTACGGCTCCTCCTTCTTACTTTCTTCTCTCACTCCTTCCTTTATCCCTTCCCTTACGGCGCGGTTCAGGTGTCCAACGATATATGAGAGAGATACTGCGCCATTTCCTTTCCCCAAAAACCAATTATTATTATTATCACTTGACTGTGCTGCGTTCGCCGGTGCTCCTCGCGATATGCTTGCGGCCTATAGGGCGCAGGGCATACTACCGGACTCCACCAAGACACTATTGTGGCCGTAGGGCAGTGCGCGCACTCGTGAGGGAACTTTGGTGAGCCTATATGCATTCCTCGAACACACGGGCTTGACGTCCCGTCGGTTCTCCGTCATGTAGTTACACGCAGTGACCGAACGCTCCGCGATCGGACGCGTTGCACATCGGCTCCGTCGATTTTCGACTGGAACCGCGGCAATCTGGTGTAACACCTATCAAACCTGTGCGACTGCATCTGTGAAGTCAGCAGGATCCTGGAGACACCGATCTGACCCAGGTACGCCCAATTTTCGGCCATTTCGAGCAACCCTCCGCATCACCACGTAGCGGTCGAGCTAAGCCTAACGGCTTCGGCTCCCCCGCCGCTGGCTGCGGAGACGCCCGCCGGTCAACCGCTCAACATGGCTCTGCCTGAACAACGCGGATACGACCCCACGACTCTGTCGTGGTCGTCTGTCCCTGCAAGCCAACCAGAGGATGGCCCATCCACCATTTCGGCGCAGCAAGCTGCCCTTTTTCAAGTCGTTGAAAGCCGGCGCCGCCGCCGGCAGAACGCACGAGGAGCTGCAACGCCCAAGACTCCTCTCGACAAATCAGCAACGGGAGACGCTCGCGCTCCGTCTTCTAAAGGTCCACAAAAGTCATTTTCACCAGTCTCCAAGTGGACGCCGAAGCCGACGGTCAGGATGAACCCTGACGATTACGTGATCGTGCTGCGGCCACGCAGTACGGTCGCCCTCAAGACAGCATTCCAGCAAGGTGAGCTCGGCGCTGCCATTTCGGAACTCATCGGCAGACAGCATATGAATGCGATTACAATTTCTCCCAATTGGGAGCAAAACATTATCGTCTGCGGCACGCAGAACCCCGAGGTAGCTCAAAAGCTTCTGACGGACATCCAAATTACAACCAGCAAAGGATCGCTCCCGCTTCACGGCCACCTCAAGCTCACCGGTGATGTGTGTCGTGGTGTGATTTCTGTGCATAACCTTGAAACCAGCGAATCCTTGAAACATAGTGTGCAGTGGCGCGGTGGTGATTTAGTCCATGTGCGCAAGCTGGGAAAATCGAATGTAGCTGTGTTGACTTTCGAGGGACGCAGCGTTCCGCGTTACGTCCATTATAATGCAGAACTGACTCCCGTCAAGGAGTATAAAAAAACGGTGCCAGCGTGCTACCGTTGCGGCACACTGGGGCACCGGGTGGACAACTGTCCCACCCCGGTCAAGGAAAGATGCGGCCTTTGTGGTCAAAACGTGGGGCTTGGTACTGAGGGGATGGCCCCCCACGTCTGCAACCCTATGTGCTTAATCTGCGGGGGCCCGCACCTCACCAGCTCCCGCGAATGCACCGCCAAATTCATCAAGCTGCCGCAGCCAGGGCCCAGGACGCCATCCAAGGGAGCCAATTCCGGCGCTACACGGGGAGGGCGGCAGCAAAACAACCAGAAGACGCCACGACGTGGCGTGATGCCTCCCCCAGGCAAGACAGCAACGGTAACGCCACCACCCGGAGCAGCGGAGTTCCCAGCTCTCGGCGCTTCACCTGGCGGAGCCGCCTGCAACCAACCCAAGGTAGGCAGCTGGGCGAGGGTCGCCTCCTCTTCTTCCCCTCCTCCCTCCTCCCCCACCAGCACCGCCGAGACGCAAGAACTCAAGCGCGAGCTCGCCCTCTTGCGAGCTCAAAACGAAAAACTAGCCAGCGAGCTTAACTCGCTCAAAGCCAAATTCCCTACTCAGCCCGCGTCGAGCGAAGAGGAAGAAAATATCACAGACAGGGAGATTCCTACTAATGTGGAGAGTCGCGCCGCGGCCCTGGAGAGCCGGGTGACCGCAATTGAAACACAATTGGCTGACCTCCCCCAAATTATCCACGATACCATTGCGCGTCAGGTGGAGAGTGTCATCGCACAGGTGACCCAAGCAGTAACTCACATTATCCAAAAATGGATAAAAGACAATCCGCGCGTCCTTAAACGCGTAGGGCCCATCAGGGACGATAACCGCCCCTCCAAATTCAACAGAGTTATTCCCGATGAATTTGACTTCTCGGAAGACTCCTCCACGTCTGCGCCGGGCACTAGCGGACTGGGGAGTCTTAACAACGTAACCCCACCCTCTGCCTCCGACCATGGCCCCCAACCCTAAGTCGCGAGCAAGAGCAACTCAGCCGCTTACAATAACGCAGTGGAACTGCCGAGGTCTCAAGAACCGCACGAAGCGGACTCATCTGCGCATCTATCTTGAGACCTTTGAGTTTCTCGTCGCCGTGGTTGCCCTTCAGGAACCCGGCGCCGGTGCCAAACTCACAAACTACACTACATTTCAACACAACCCGCAGACATGTATACTTGTTCACAAGCAGTATACTGCGCAGGAAGTCACGCTCCCCACAACACCGCCTTTCCCATACACGATGGTGTCCGTGCTGCCCCTAAAGCGGTCTGACCCACCTGTACACATTCTAAACATTTACTGCCCACCTAAACTTAAGAACGTCACGTTCAATGAAATTTTCACCCAAGCAATGCAGGTGGCGGGAAGGGATCCCCTTCTGATCGTCGGCGACTTCAACGCCCCGAGCAGGCTATGGGGGTACCCCCGGGAGGACAGACGTGGGCGGAAGCTTGCGGAACTTCTTTCCACACTTGGACTTACTTTACACACTGATCCCGCCAACCCAACACGAGTCGGAAATTCGATTCAACGAGATACTTGCCCGGACCTCACATTTACACGCAACATACGCCATGCCGACTGGCTGAATACAGAGGACACTCTGGGTAGTGATCACTGTATAATCAACACCACCATTTACATGCGTCCCCTGAAACGCCCACTAACACAAGCTCGTGTACCGGACTGGACGACTTTCCGCACATCTCTACCTATCGTAGATCCCCTCCAGTCGGGATACGACGCATGGTCCAAATCGCTCACGTCTACACTCACGCAACACGAGAAGCAGATACAGCTCACAGAAACACAAACGGACGTGGACAACCACTTGCTCCACCTTTGGGAGGCCCGCCGCAGCCTCACCAAACGATGGAAGAAACAGAAACATAACAGACGCCTAAAGAAACGCATCCTCGAACTCACACAACAAGCAGCGGAATATGCTACTCAGCTAGCCGACACTAACTGGGTGGACCGGTGCAACGCGGCTGCGCGCCAGATGTCTGGCCGCAACACGTGGCGCCTATTCCGCGCTCTCATCGATCCAATACAAACACGCACGGAAACCCAACGCCACTTACATAGGGCATTGCACAACTTTACAGGAACGACAACACAGCTAGCGCACACGCTCAGGGATCGATACCTTTGTACCACTAAGGACCCCCGGCAGGCGGCGTACTCGTATGCAGGCGAAGAGAACGCGGAGCTGGACAAGCCGTTCCAGCTCCACGACCTCCGGGCGGCCTTAAGCAAGATGAAGCGGGGCACTGCACCTGGGCGCGACAAGGTTACGGTCAAGCTTTTGGCCAACCTTCCCGACGCAGCCTACACCGCGCTCCTCAAATACATCAATAGCATTTGGGACGGAGAGACTCCTCTCCCTCTCGATTGGAAATCGGCTCTCGTGACCTTCATTCCGAAGGCCGGCAAACCTATCGATGTGGAGAACCTTCGCCCCATCTCTCTGACGTCTTGTGTCGGCAAGCTGATGGAGACGATGGTGCGCGACAGACTCTCCGATTATCTCGAAACACAGCACATTTTCGCGGACACCATGTTCGGTTTTCGTCCTCACAAGTCAGCACAGGATATACTTCTGCAGCTCCACCACGACATCTTAGATCCTGTCGAATGTCCCCAAAACGACAAGGTGGTCCTGGCCTTGGATCTTAAAGGCGCATTCGACAACGTCAAACATGCAGTAATCCTGGACCACCTCAGTAACACCAACTGTGGCCACAAAACATTCCATTACATAAGTCAATTTCTTACAGACCGTCAAGCCTATATACGCATACAAGATGCGGAACACGGGCCATACACCATCGGCTCGAGGGGAACACCTCAAGGCGCGGTCCTGTCTCCCCTGCTCTTCAATTTGGCAATGCTTCGCCTTCCCTCCAAATTGTCTTCTCTGCCCGGGATACATCACGCTCTTTATGCGGATGACATTACAATCTGGGCCACGCAAGGCAACCTGGGCCACATGGAGTCCTGCCTGCAAGCAGCAGCGACCCTAGTCGACGACTACGCGGCCTACTGCGGACTCCAGTGCGCCCCAGCTAAATCAGAATTTGTGCACTTACGTCCCTCCCCCCGGGACACAACTCCGCTTCGCATCAGTCTCCCCTCGGGACCGATCCGGGAGGCCAAGGAGATCCGCGTCCTTGGCCTCTTCATACACCACCAACGCAGAGTCGACACCACCATAGCCAAACTTCGCACGGTGGGAGACCAGGTGGGCCGAATGGTCCGCCGGGTCTCAAACAAGCGGGGCGGATTACGAAGCAAGGATGCACTGCGGCTTGCCCATGCTTTCGTAACGAGTAGAATCCTCTACTCAACTCCCTACTTGCACCTGCGCAAACATGATGATGACCAACTGGAGGTCATCCTGCGGAAAGTCATCAAGCGGGCTCTCGATCTTCCGATCGCCACGTCCAACCAGAGGCTTCTGGCCTTGGGCGTGGTGAACACATTTCGGGAGCTTCGAGAGGCCCACTTATGCAACCAATACACGCGTCTTGCACAGACCACGTCCGGTCGCCGCCTCTTGGACCGGCTACACATCAAACACGACTACCACATTGAGGAAAGGGAGAGAGTGCCAGAACCCTGGAGACGCGCCCTCCGGGTCCGACCCCTTCCCCGCAACATGTCCAGTGAAGACCATAGCGGTCGTCGCCAGGCGCGCGCGGAAGCGTTGGCGCGATACTATGGTAACCAAGAACATGTGTATTACGTAGACGTTGCCGGCCCACACCACGGGGGGTGGTACACGGCCGCAGTCGTACACAACACAAACACAGTTAACGGGCTCACTTTCAAAGCCTACAGCGCAACACACGCGGAGGAGATTGCCATTGCTCTGGCTCTCACGAATCCCAAGTCAAAACACATCATCACCGACTCGCGAGGGGCCTGTCGGAACTACGAGTTGGGCTGGGCTCCCCCGCTTGCCTGGCGCATACTGGAATATCGCTGTCGATCTGAAGATCCAACTCCACGCAACCTGATTTGGGCCCCCGGTCACCAGGGCCTCCAGGGAAACGAACAGGCCGATCAGGCCGCCCGCGCACTCTCTCCCCGGGCTATCTCCCTGTCCTTGGAAGGGTACTCCCAATCAGACAATCTGGCCATTACATTCAAACAAATCACCGATTACTACAAGGAGGAGCACCGGCGCTACCCGGCCCCTTGTAAGGGTCTGGATCGCGCTGACGAGCGCCTCCTCATCAAAATTCTCACTAACACTGTACTGTGCCCGGCGGTGCTTAAACACTTCAATACATCCTTTGATGGCACGTGCCAGTTCTGTGGGGAGGTGTCTGACACCTTCCACATGGTTTGGGCGTGTCAATCTAACCCATCTATCCCCCCCAACCCCAACCCCACCAGAGAGGACTGGGAGGCGGCCCTGCTCGGCTGTCAAGACCTGAAGAGCCAAAAGGCCTTGGTTCAACGGACGCGGGCGGCGTTGCTTGCCAATGGGGCCCCGGAATAGGGGCTCCACCTAGTACTGTGAGGGGAAAGGGCCAATAGGGTCCTACCCCAATCACCTTTCTGTAAAAAATTTATTGCTTATAAATGTTTTTCACCACCACCACCGCGAGTTCTACCTTGAACGATTATTAACTGGACGCCCCACTCCAGTTGTAGCCAACACAGTGCTGTGCGGGTGTATTTGAATTCCTATAAAATGAACTAATCACGCGCACAACCTGGACACATTTCTTATTGTGTAAATAGTTTGTATATATTACTTTCTTCCCCTATCCTCTCTTCCTGTCCCCTCACCTCTGTCCTCTAGCAAAAATCTTCTCCTTCCTTTTTATTATTATTTTCTTAAAAACCACTTACTACAACTACTACTCCTACTGCTACTCTAATACCTATAGCTGCGGTGATTAATGCGCTAAGCCGAGAAGCTTGGATGTAATCATTTTTTTTCCACGATAAGCAATACAGATCTCTATGAAAGGTTTGTCGAGAAATACCCACAACAGACACGACGTGTGGGGATAGCAGGAGTTGCATGAATTTTATACCGTTACTCTAGTACACCTGCGCCTTAAACAGTTTTGATTGCATGGATTATGTAACAACCTTGCGCAACCAGCGAAGTGCAAGTTGTCATATGCTTGGAAAGTAATTATTAGCAAAATACTCTTCACTAGCGCTGGAACCTTGCCAAGAAAGTCAGTGCTCCATAGGCTGCCCTAAATCCACAGATGAAAAGCTTAATATGTTGTTAAGTTGGGTTGTAGTCGCAGTTGGCAGCTCGTCAGAAAGTTTGGCTCGGACAAGTACTATCGGAGCCCGTGGAGATTGCATTTTAGTCTACCCCATTGTAGGGACGAAGTGCCAAAGTCCAAGCATCAACTTTGAGAACAAAAAATTGGAGGACGCTTAAGCTTCGTCTTTAGGAGTGAGACGCGACAGCGTGTCGCAGCGTTGCCGAGAAGTACACGGAACGCCATCGCCCGTACGGGGCGATGCGTGGCCCGTTGTTTAAGTGACGGAAAGGACGCCTGTGTCACATGTCTCGCTGGACACCCAGATCGCGACGTAACGGAATAAAAATCAATCAATCAATCAATCAATTAATCGATAAATCAATCAATCAACTAACCAATCCATCCATCAATCAATTCATCAATCAATCAATCGATCCACCAATCCGTCAATCAAGAAATCCTTAACGCTGTCGCGTTAAAATTCCTTCTCTTACGGCACGGTTCAGGTGTCCACCGAGGAGCGGAATTTTTCGCTCACGGCCAAAGACGTCGACGCCGACGACACCGGCTTTTTTCTGCGACACGAGCTCCTGTTTGTACAAGCTCTCAGCCACGTTCATCCAGAAATGCATTGAACTTATTATATGTTCACGTGATATCGTTAACGTTCTAGTTCAACGGAGAACCCGCTGTCGGCGTACTCTCCGCTACGTGCAAAAAATCCCGCTTACTCGGGTGGATCGTGACGTCACGCCTTGAGTGTGGAAGGATAGTTAAAGCATTAGTGAAGTTGTGATTGAGAGGTAGTAACATAGCTAAGTAGTGAATATGACAAGTAAAGATGTAAACTGAATTACGCCGGAAAAAGTTTGGAAGACACTTAAGCTTCGCCTTAAAGAGCAGGACGCGACAACGTGTTGCAGCATTGCCAAAAAATCCAAGGAACGTGAGCGTCCTTCGGTGCGACCCCTTGCCTGGACAATTTAAGGAAAGAAAACATATCTTGGTGCACACCCGAACCGCACCGTAAGGCAAGGAAAATGAAAATACAATTTATAAGGAAAGGAAAGAACGCCTGTCTCACATGTCTCGGTGGACACCTGAGCCGGGCCCTAAGAGAAGGAAATTTAAATTAAAATTTGTTTTAATGAAAAGAAATGACGCCTGTCTCACAATTCTCGCTGGACACCCGTACCGCGCCGTAAGGCAAGGAAAATCTCTTCCCTTACGGCGCGGTTCAGGTGCCCACCAAGATGCGCCATTTTTCGCTCACGGCCTGAGACTCCGACGACTTCGGCTTTTCTGCGACACGAGCTCCTTAACGCTGTCACGTTTAAAATGGGGTAACTTAGTTGGGAATCGAATCTATGAACCTTCGGTTGGGTTGGGCTATTCCCAAGCCATTGAGGCACAATTGTTCCGCTCGGTTAAATGAAGGTTTAGTGTTGTGGTGTGGTGAAAATATATAGGTTCGACCGCCCGGGAATCTTTAACGTGCACTGACCGGGTTCGAACCTGGGTGCTCCGGATCAGTATCCGAGCGCCCTAACTATTGAGCCACCGCGGCGGGTACGTGTGCGTGCGTGCGTGCGTGTGTGTGCGTGTGCGTGTGTGTGTGTGTGTGTGTGTGCGTGTGTGTGTGTGTGTGTGTGTGTGTGTGTGTGTGTGTGTGTGTGTGTGTGTGTGTGTGTGTGTGTGTGTGTGTGTGTGTGTGTGTGTGTGTGTGTGTGTGTGTGTGTGTGTGTGTGTGTGTGTGTGTGTGTGTGTGTGTGTGTGTGTGTGTGTGTGTGTGTGTGTGTGTGTGTGTGTGTGTGTGTGTGTGTGTGTGTGTGTGTGTGTGTGTGTGTGTGTGTGTGTGTGTGTGTGTGTGTGTGTGTGTGTGTGTGTGTGTGTGTGTGTGTGTGTGTGTGTGTGTGTGTGTGTGTGTGTGTGTGTGTGTGTGTGTGTGTGTGTGTGTGTGTGTGTGTGTGTGTGTGTGTGTGTGTGTGTGTGTGTGTGTGTGTGTGTGTGTGTGTGTGTGTGTGTGTGTGTGTGTGTGTGTGTGTGTGTGTGTGTGTGTGTGTGTGTGTGTGTGTGTGTGTGTGTGTGTGTGTGTGTGTGTGTGTGTGTGTGTGTGTGTGTGTGTGTGTGTGTGTGTGTGTGTGTGTGTGTGTGTGTGTGTGTGTGTGTGTGTGTGTGTGTGTGTGTGTGTGTGTGTGTGTGTGTGTGTGTGTGTGTGTGTGTGTGTGTGTGTGTGTGTGTGTGTGTGTGTGTGTGTGTGTGTGTGTGTGTGTGTGTGTGTGTGTGTGTGTGTGTGTGTGTGTGAGAGAGAGAGAGAACACCTTTGAAATGAACTCCTCCTCAACGTAAAAAACAAGTGTGGGAGCCACATGGCAGTTCATTGTAATCAACCCCGCCACGAATGTCGGCCTATGTTATCTGCCACTAAGTTTCTGGCAACATCAATAGAGAGGGAGGTTATTGAGGGATTTTTGATTGAAAAGGCTGGGGACACGTGCATCAGCAGCCCTTCTGTCTTTGGAGAAAGAAAGGTCCCTCTTAGAACGGACGCGGTTCTTGCGTTTTAACCACATCTAGACATCCTGGCAAAGGTTTTTTTTTCGCACCTCACCTCATTGTTTTTATTTGCTCTTAGATATTTTGCCGTGTTGTTTGTTGGCTTTAAGCAGATCGTTTCACATTTGTATTTTAAAGGCTATAATGGTGTTTATAACGTCTTAAATGTTTCTCCGGTGTTTGTTTTATGTACGATTTTAACTTTCTGCCGTGTTATTTGTTGGCGTCGGTTACTTTTTTTCGTTTTCGCTTTTAGCCTCCTAAAGATGCCTATTGCCTATAAAGTTTTCATTCTTTTTTATTCATACCCTGATTGTACACCCCCTTTCCATCGCCATTTCACCTGTCATCATCGCGTTTCAATTACTCGTTCCTGCCTCTGGCACCGCCGATGTTAATGGCAGAGGCACAAGCGCGATTCTCTTTTATCTGTGGTTCGTTTATTATTGCTTTAGTAATGCTTTTGCATGTTACTGTTTGCACGTGTTCATGAGTGCCTTTCACTGTGTAATGATCGCCAGAGTGTGAGACGCTTTTTCACATTTTCCACTGGCTGACAGTGTATGACGTGGTTCATGTGAATGGTATAAATTGTGCTGGTTTTTTATGACGCAATAAAAGTTGGTAGTCAGAGCCCGTCCTGTGCTTCGTGTTTCTTCTCGTCCTCGTTCCGATGTGCTGTATTAATATGTGTCGCAGAAAATATAATTATTTACGGTATAAAAAAATGGCTAAACGTAACGCATATTGGTGGCACTTTAGTAAATTATACTCCCGCATGCAGTATTGGCCCTGACTTTTGCACTACTGCAGCCATGACCTATTGTAGCAGTCTGCTCCTCGAGTAATTACTTAGCCCCATAAACTTTTTCTGAGTTCTCGTTCCTATCTATCAGCCTCGGTGGTGGATCAGTGGTTATGGCGCTCGGCTGCTGACCCATAAGACGCGGGCTCGATTCCAGCCGGGGCGGTCGCATTTCGGTGGAGGCGATATTCTAGAGGTCCGTGTACTACGCGATGTCAGTGCAGGTTAAGGTACCCCAGTTTGACACAGTTGGTCAAATTTTCCGGAGCCCTTCGCTGCGGAGTCCCTCACAGCCGAAGTCGCTTTGGAGCTTAAATTTCATCCCCTATAATTCAAATCGAACCAATTTTTTCTTTCTCTATTTTCACAACACGTATAAAACGCGTTGCATCGAGAATAAAAATTAATCTGCATAAATTGCTCCCACAAACTGCAGCAAGAGAAACGACAGAATGGAACCGATACAAAATGGTTCCTTTTTCTTGTACTGGCGTGAAAAACTGCACTGTCCTGAATTTAAGTTCAAGCTCTTTTCGGAACCGCCATGTTGCTGTCCCGCAGGTGGGCACTGGCAAAACAGAACCGCTGCCTATTTTCCTCGTGAGCGGTACTGGTAAGGTGCGGTACATCACCAATGATTAGCTGTTAAATGCACTTCACGCAACACTTATTCTCCTAGTTATTTGATTCTCACGAGGAGAAATTTCGGTCACCAGCTGCCAAAAGCAGATGTATTGCTTTACATCTTCCAATGTTTTGCTGTCGACCGTAAACCCTCTTCTTCCCAGTCTATTGAACAGTTCTTTTCTGACTTTCATAATTTTATACCCACCGGTACTTTGCCACTCTAGAGATTCACTCATGTGGTGCATTTCATTTGTTAAATTACTTAGCAAGATTATGTCGTTGCTAAAGTATTGCTAAAGTATACTTCATTCTTCTTTACCCCACCTCTTTCCAATTAAGCTTTCAGAACACCTCCTGTAAACACACGCTGAATAGTAGTTGAGGTACTGTGTCTCCCTGCTTGACACTATTCCTGATTGGTTATTTATCCCTTTCCATAGGGAAGGCTATCGCCACTGTCACTCGGTTTTTATATTTGCCAGTACCCTTTTATATACGCAGCATGCCTCTTCTACGCCCTTGGTACGACATGGTTGTTTTAATGCTAAGCTTTCGGCTGAGTCAAAAACTTTTTCGCAATTTATAAAGGCTGTATAGCTTCTATGATATGCAGTCTGTCAAATTTAAATTCAAACTTCAGATTTTTAACATTAGACGCACGTTTTTTTGTTATTTATGAGGGACCCATGACTTTGGAAATTGCACCAAAAGGAAGCCACAACTCTATGCAGATCACCCGGTGAAGAAACCACAAAAAAGGGGCCTCGAGAAGGTGGGGAGCTCTCCGCAGTGACATAAAGTACTGGGAACCAAGTGTGTCGCCAACTTTAAACATGGCCGCAAAGTCAAAGAACTAAGGGCAATCCGTCCGCTGGCTTTAAACAGCCGGAGGAAAACGCAAAAAAAAGAAAACCAAACGTGCCGCCTCCCAAACAGCGTGCACCTGCCGCTCTATATCCTGCGTACGCTCCCTTTGCATTCACGACGCAGCGTCGGCTGAGATTGAATTTCACGCTTCGCCGCATTATAAACGGAAGCAGCCACTTTCTTCCTCTCACCAGTTGGCATTTTGCGGTATGTTCTGCCAATATGGTTCCTTGCCTTGCTGGTTTCCGGCCTTTGTATACTGCACCTTTATTTTATTTTCTTATTTGTGCGCGCGAGCGACTTTGCAGTGACGCCGCCGCATGTAACGTAGAGACCACGTTTAACTTGCGCTGCAGTTCGCACAGTGGCGTGAGCTTAGCGTGCATTTCAAAAAGAAGTAACATTCGCGCACAACACCAAAAAGTGAGGACGCGCGTTACAAAACAGTTGCGGCATTTTCCTGCAAAGGAATATCTCCATGAAGAGCTTTCTCAAGGCCAAGTGGTGCTGGCAACGTATTATGTCGCATACGCAAACTCTCCTGTTTGCCTGTTTACCGGACTCAGTGTCACCCAGGTAGACTAAACCATATGGAATCTGGAATAAGGCACAAATAAACACATGCTACTATATAAACTATTTTAATTTAATGTTTAAATAAACCGCGGATTTCAGGATGCATGCGTCGCAGCACTTCGTCACATAAAACTTCACCAAGATAACTGAGGGCTCACAAGGTTTGAAGGCCACATTGAATCAACCTAAATATAACCTTCTATACCAATGATGGCATATAACATTCGTCTCCCGCGAGCAAGGAATGGGTTCCAACAGGTAGCACACAGTTAAGATGAATTTTTTAAATTGCGCTTTAGAAAGATGCGAGCTAGGGGCCAAATGACTTCAGCCAAATTTTGCCGCCGTGGTCTTGTTTTCTTTCTTGCGAACTCACACTTATTTGGTCGTCCTTGTCATTTTTGGGCTACATCTGCAAGAAACAAACAGTTATTTTCTTTTCTGTGAAGTCATATTTAGCCATCAATAACGCCATCTTTATAACAGACGTATGCTCTGAAGACAGTCACCCTTTAGTGCCGTTGAATAGCTATTTCCGTCACCAAACTGTTGAAAATAAACATAAATTCGCAACAAAATGGACACCATTCGAAAGATTCAGCTCATATATTTGGCCACTATGCCACTTGGGATGCAAGGCAAGTGGCGCATTTTATGCGGCGCCATCTTTTATGGCACCCTAAAGTGGGTCAATATCTTTAAATCCTAGAGGGGATTTACTTGGAGGATTGGTTTAGTTTTATAGCTCTTTTGTGTTCAGACGACGGGCGCACGCCACGTTTCCTTCTGCGATGCGGTCTATTGTGCGCGTGCTCCATAGACGTGAATTTGACGCAGGAGGGGCGGAATTTCAACTTCACCCAATTTGCCTCTTAACCGGGGTTCCATGGCCTTTCTCCGAAGGTTTGTTTAAGTTTCGCTGAAAAAAAGGCGTTTTTTACTTGCTCCTATGACCTTCGACGAGCACCTTGGGCACTCTGCACTACAGTTTTATACCCTTGGCATTGTGTTCCATAAAACTAAATCTCACTAGAAGGACTGTTCAATACTTGGTGGTGTCAGCCATCCCAAGAACTAAGTCTGGCAGAAGTAACCGAGTCTAGAAATCAATTACAAACACACACAAAAAACGTGCAGCAATGTGGCATATATGCCCCCATGGTTATATATGAAAATTAACATTTGTTTGCATATATACTGAGGCATTAATGTGCAGCGAGCGCGAGGTGGGGCCTCTTCTTGCGGTATCCCGGACTAAGCATACCGACCTGTGTAGCGGGGTCTTCTGACTTTCAAACTCTCTTTTTGAGCATTAAAAAGTTTTTCGCCACCGCCACAAACACAATTTCTGTCTGAATGCCGAAGAAAAGGCTCTTCTGAATGCATTCGTATATATTATTTTCATAATTTCTATTATTATGAACCGCATGAGTCGAGCTAAGGCCATTAGAGGCTAGAGACCTTTCCCAATGACCTCTGAATACCTTTGTCTTTCCACTATCTACGTAGTTGCTATCCTTCTCAATCCTCCCCTCTTTGGCCGTATACAACAATAGAAAAATTATAGGAAGCAAAGATCGCAGAGCATGACTTTCGTAAGCAGTAATTATTCAACAAAAATGCAGTGAATTGAATTTGTCTCAGCGAGAATTGCGTCTTCTAGAAGTCAGCACGTGATCTCCACACGAACATTTATCTTCCTTCCTCAACAGACAAGGAAACCAGTGAACTTACCTCTTTTGGTAGCCGGGTTCTTCTTTTTAAATTCAATACAATCATGCGTTTGGGTTATTTGAGCGTTTCGCCCGGATTTTCAGGCTTAATTCTTTCTAAGGGTAGCTGTCTGGGGGAGTTGGTGTGTAGTGACGAAAAGTAGCGCTCTATCAGACAGGTCAAAATCAAAAAGGCATGTCGGGTCCTAATCGTTTCGTCTTGTCTGATTAAGCGCTACTTTTCGTCATAATTCTTGCACTTTGAACTTGAAAATGTTTTTTTTTTCTTAAGCAACAGTTTCAGTAAACGTTCGCCCTTGAGCGGGTCTTTACCGGAAAAAAAACGCTGCTGCTAAGGTGTCTAGTCTGAATTCATGCAAATCACGTTTGCATTGTTCTCATAGATCATGCCTGCTGTTCAAGGTCAGTGCTTAGCTGGCAAGATTCCGCAGTTACTAGAACTCGGCAAATGGCAGGCGACGCGAACACATTTGCTTTCTTCTGTGCGCTGCACCAGAGACCGCGCGCGACTTTTATCGAGACCCTTATTACTCTCATTCATTACAAATTGCGTACCAATGCCATTAGTGGAGACGTGAGCAGAGAATAAAGTGAAAAGCAGCTGAACGGGGAGCCTCATTGAGCTTAGCCAAATTTTCGGGAACAGAACTTGTCTTCCTCTTTACAAAGCGTTCATCGTTAGCGGGAGTTTAATAGGACCTTCACTTCGAGGAGGAAACCGTACTGAGGGGTAGGAGGGTTTGATGTTAGAAGAGTGGTGGGGTGTAAAGCTTTAGTTGTAAATCTGCTGTCCCGACAGGATGGCTGCTAAAGAAGATTGGAACTCGTTGACCTGCAAAACTGATAAAGGCTGCGGCGGCTCAGTGGTTAGGGCGCTCGGCTACTGATCTGGAGTTCCCGCGTTCGAACCCGACCGTAGCGGCTGCCTTTTTATGGAGGCAAAACGCTAAGGCGCCCGTGGCTGTGCGATGTCAGTGCATGTTAAAGATCTCCAGGTGGTCGAAATTATACCGGAGCCCTCCACTACGGCACCTCTTTCTTCCTTTGTTCTTTCGCTTCCACCTCTATCTTTTCCCTTACGGCGCAGTTCAGGTGTTTAACGATATATGAGACAGATACTGCGCCATTTCCTTTACCCCCAAACCAATTATTATTATTATTATTATTATTATTAAAATTATTATTATTATTATTATTATTAAAGAAAGAGTGAAATCAGCCAAATAAAATTCATGGAGCGTGGAGAATGGAGAGAGCGAACGTGGTCTCGAAAAGTTGTGTGTCTAGGCAAGGGGATCTGCGACCGAAAGCATGGTAGTTACAGGCTTGGGGGCATAGAAATATTCAGTGAAAGCAATTGAGAAGCCTTGCAGGAAGAAATAGAGGGAAGTAATAAAAAAAGAGTAAAGATAACGACACCAAATTAGAAACCATTTACGGCATACAAAGGTATCTTTCAAGTCTGACGATCTACAAGAGAAAGACAGCTCCGGTAAAGCCGTTTAAAAAATATGGCAGACCGGTTGCCACAATGTAAAGTGAAATTCAGCGACCGCTGTTAAGATGTTCATATTTTAAGTTTTGCTGACGTAGAGATTACGGGACTGGCTTCATACCCTTATAGCTCAAGAGGGCTCTTTTCAGTTTTCCGCACATATTCTATTCTCCAGTAGCCCTCCAATCAGCTGCTTTAGCTGTGCGTTGCCAGCATTGATCCTAGACTCTGGTGGAGCATTTCGCAGCAGCTGCCCAGATGAACTGCTCTACATTCCTCCGCTCTCAAAATATTCTCCCTCCTCGTTCCACTGCAACTACCCTCTGATTATGCAATTCTATGCTTTCACCACACCGTCCTCCTCCTTCTAGGGTAACTGCCCTGCGAGTGGTTTCCTTTGGAACCACCCTCCGCTTGCGCATTACGCTTTCGTCAAACAGCTTCCTACATCCGCGGCGGCATTACGTTTTTGTTTTCTTACTCCTGTTTTACGTAATTTACAGCTCTTCTGAGTTTAATTCCTGCGAATGCACAACTGAATCGCTGTCAGTCAATACCACCAAAGCTGTGCTTAGCCACAAGGCTTATGCAGCTTTTCTGAACACAGCAGCGTTAACATACTAGATGATTCGTGAGGGGCACCTCATATCGAAGGCCCGCACCACCTGCGAAAAAGTCAACATGTTATAGATCTCTATGCTCTCACTTGGATATGTTCCCTGGTTTTGTTTGGTTTATGGAGGTTTAACGTCTTAAAGCACTCAGGCTATGCGAGACGCCGTAGTGAAGGGCTCCGGGAATTTCGACCACCCGAGGTTCTTTAACGTGCACTGACATCGCACAGTACACGGGACTCTAGAATTTCGCCTCCATCGAAATTCGGCCGCTGCGGCCGGGATCGAACCCGCGTCTTTCGGGCCAGCAGCGGAGCTCCGTAACCACTAAGCAACCGCGGCGGCTATTTTCCTTCCTATTTTATTATAAAATTTAACTGTGATAATGAACACCTCCACTTTTTTCCCTGTGATCGTCCGGGGCCTCTTAGAACTGTACGTATTCTGTTAATAAATATCGGTGCTACGACGGATGCTGTCAACGGCACGTTGTCGCACTTTGACCTAGCGAAAAAGCTACAACCTTTGTACGTAAAGTTCTGAGACTGAGTCCATTAAAAAATGCGTTCAGCATTGAAATCATTTGTGCACCGACCCTTCGGAATTGTCTCCCTTGCAGTCTATACACAGCTTCCAACGCGTCTTGAATGGCCTCAACACTCCCCCTCCCGCAACCTTTTAAGGCTCTCTTCACACAAGGAAACAGGAAAGAATCGCATAGGGAGAGGTCAGGTGAGTATGGCGGATGGGGAAGGCTGAGAGAAGTGTGCGGCCTTGAGTTATCGTGGAGAAGGCTCCAGTGTCCAGATGACCACAAGTCAGGGCGACGGCGTCGCAGTGCATCACGCATGTGTTGGAGCAGGCGGATATAAAGCTTGTGATTCACCGTCGGCCCTTGTGGGACGAACTGGTGGTGTATGACACCTCTGGCATCGCAAAAACTATCAGCATCGTCTATGTTTTGGTCTTCTGTCACCGCACCTTTCGCGACGCTGGAGAGCTTGTGCACGACCTTCGGCGCTTTGCCTCTGTTTGAGGATCGTATTGAAAGCGCCATGTTTCGGCTTCAGCAATGATGCTGTCGACGAATGCAGCGTCCTTCTCTGCCTCGGAGAGCAAATCAGGGCTCACTGATGCCCGCGTGTCCTTCTGGTCCTGTGTGAGAGAGTGCGGCACAAGTCTGGCATTCAGCTTTCGTTTCCCCAAGTTCTCACGCAAAATTTGGTGGCATGTTGTCTTACTAATGTCGTGAGCATCTGATAGCATGCGGACTGTAATGGTGCGGTCTTGCTGTACGATTTCCTTGATCCGAGCTATGTTGTTTTCATTTCGTGAGGTTGAAAGACGCTTCTGCCTT
>JARKHS020026659.1:0-11033 GCA_030143305.2 Amblyomma americanum | reverse complement strand
CCATTTTACTACGACTCCCTTGACAGTTGACGCTGAAACCCTCCTCATTACATGAGCGTTCCTCCACTTTTTTTTTTCTAAGCGATTAACTGCGTGAAAAACGATGATTCCGTGCTTCGCTCCCCGCGTGCATGGAGTGGGTCATTCTAAGCCGCAAAGCGATCGAGTAGGCTGGAACGAAGTAATGGTTCGATAATCGGCCTACGCCACCCGTAGCCCAATGGCCACTTCTGCTGACATGCAGGCAACGTAGCGGCGATCCAGCCTGGTGGCGGTCTGCCCGGCCAGTTTTCGCACGCGACGGAGCGCGCAGACGGGAGCAACCTGGGCCTGTCTCTTTGAGAGCGCGAACACAATACATCCTTTGATGGCCACCTCCCAACTGCGCGGAAGATGCTTGCTGGCGGAATTTTTCATCCGGTATATTGCGCGAAATCAAAGAAAGACAGAAGGTTTTGCAACTAATACAGTAACTGCCTCTCCATCTCCGGGATGTTCATCAGTGTCAACCCAACAGGTAAAGCATGATGCCACGATCATGCTATATGCTATATATCGTGCTATATATTATTGATCCTGGCATCATGCTTTATATGCTAGGGTTGACACTGATGAACATCCCGGAGATGAGAGAGGCAGTTACTGTATTAGTTGCAAAACCTTCTGTCTTCGTTTGATTTCGCCATGGAAAGCATTGGGGAATGTTTCTACCTTTCTTTTTTTTAACAAATTAAAAAGAATAAATAAAAAAGGCAGAAACATTATCTTATGACTTCCTTGGTTTCGATGACTGTTGGGCTTTTCATATAGAAGACATTAACCAATAATGCAGTCACTGACTGACTAAACCGACTTTCTCTCTCAAAAAACGCGTCTAATGAACTCAACGCTTAAAAGTTTCTTCAGAAGAAACCACTGCGGGAAGATAATTTTTTGAGCGAGTTCTATGAACCCTTCACAGTGCGCGCGCATTTGTCTTTACAGTACCATTTTTAGGCGCGCATTACTGAATCAGAGAAAATATTTGAAAGTAATTTGTGCCTCCGGGTTACACGCGAGTATGGCACACAACGTCTGTAGGGCACCGCAGTCGCACCACACAGCCCACGCCGCAGGAGGCGTCACGTATGTACTGTTCACAAGGAAGTTTTGCAGCAGAGCGTACTGACATTGCAGCTACGGTCACGCCATCACTGATAGTAAATTTTGTCTTTGAGTTCTAAGAGAGCTTTATAACTTTAAATACAAATTATATAGTGCTTAAAAGGAGTATTTTGGAGCGAAAAAACTGCTTACAGAACGCATTCTTAACGTTGGTGGAAATACGCCGAAATGTTTCCTAGCGTAATATGCGGTGAGCGAACGTCATTGTTTTAATTATTGGATACTTGCTCAAACTACCTGCACTCGCTCAGCAGTTGTGACAGTGGGCGAGTGACCAAACGTTGGGACCAAACGCTGAGCTTCGAGCATCAGAGTTTGCGTGAAAAATAAACTTTTCTTGCTGTCCACTCAGCAAGACGCCACCAGTGTACACGCAGTGTACTCTGCGCGGGAGCTCGCCTGCTTAAATTTCGCGCATGTCGTATCACCCTCGTCATCATCTGTGGACTTCAATCTGTCGAAGCCCCTCCATTTGCCTACACTGTTCGTGCTGTTATTAGCCTTTCTACTGCGCTCTTTCTATTCCTACTATGTTCTGGATGCCGGCTGGATGTGTTTTGATCGCACTAGCTTGGTTGCACTTTGCGGAAATTACTAACGACGTGTAATTGATACAGAACACTGTCACCGTCGTCCTGAAGAGATCGGAAGCAACAGATTGCAAGTACGCGATATGTACGAGTTGTGCGCGCTGACGTGCAAAGCGAAGGAGCTAAAACCTTGCTGACGAGTCGTATGTGACGTAATATGTTAGCTAATTTAAGCAACTAGTACAGTTTTTGCCCTATTGTTGGAAGCTTCCAGATCACATCAATTACATATTTAAAAGATGATACGCAACAGCGGTCAGATAAGCTTCTGTTGACAAACAAACCCATAAACCTCCATTCTCGGCCATTTCTCGTCTTCCTTTCAGCCAGCGTCACTCTCTGTGGCTTATATGCTCTGCCAGGCTGGCTGATGCTGCGTCACTCGGAATAAAATGCCTGCCTCCGCTGGCTTGCTTCCTTGCGTGATGAAAAATATAGGTTCACGAATGTGTCGTCAAATAGGGAAATAATAGTAATAATAATAATAATAATAATAATAATAATAATAATAATAATAATAATAATAATAATAATAATAATAATAATAATAATAATAATAATAATAATAATAATAAAGCCTTCCAGACTTTTCGCTCTCTCTCGGGATGAAGTGGACTCGCTGTCAGGCCCACTAGGACTACGTGACCACAGATGGCAGCACGTGCTCTAGAGAGCACACTCCCCAGGACCCCGTGTTCCTTATGGGGCAACTGTTGCGTTCACTCGGCCCCATTTTTTAGAATCTTTTTTTTTGCAATCCCCGAACGCTTCGAGAGCGAAGGTACAACTTTTACAAAGGACCACGTTTTGACCACAGAGCTGTTCTTGCACTGCGTGCACTGTAACTTTATCGCAGGTGCTGCGCACCTCACACAGGGTACACCGTCTACGAACCGGCGCTGCCAACGGCGCCTGCGTAAGTATCCAGCCTAGATCCCGGTGTGACGACTCGTAACTCGCTTCGTACGCCTGCAGTTCGGCAAACTGCCACTGACTGCAAAGTATTTGCGCGCTTAATGCAATCTTGCGTGCATTCGCGACGTGCCGTCTTTCGAGCACTAAACTTCTTGCCGCGCCACGAAATTCGTGTGGCAAAGTTTAGAGCGATTTTTACCGTGCGTGATTCCAAGACTAGCCACGTCAAAACCGCATGCATGCGATGGTGCGATGAATGTGAGTGGTCGTTGCATGACTACATCGGCTCGTGACTACCCACAAACTCCCCCTGTCACGCCGCACAAAGTTCATGAGTTCTGATTTCATTGATGCGGTCCTACTCCTGCCGCCTGTTCTTACCGCTGACAAAGGACCCGCCGCACTCGCCCTTTTCGCCGAAATTTTACTTTTTCTTGCTTTGTTGATAACAGGCTTTTTTAAAAAGCAACTTGTGTGCAAAATTCTTAGCTAATACATGCGCCAACTACATGTCAGCATCCCCAGCTGTTCTTTTCGATGTTGGCCTGAATAAATGTGAAACTTGGCTGAAGCGAAAAAACGCACGGTAAACTTTTTAACAAGTTGTGGGTGTGCTCTATTTCGGGACGGCTGTTATCACGGGCTAAACCACCCACTTAGGAGAAGTCGGCTAAAGAACAAAGCGAATCGGTCCGGTGAAAATTGTTCGCGTAATGCGGGAGCTTTCTTCTTTCAAAAAATGTCATATTTACCTCATATACTCTCCGGTACGGGTGACGTGTTTTCAAAATGTGGCCGGTACAACATGAGGCCTTCCATCTTCCATATAGCCCATATTGTATATAGCTGTGATGACCCCCATAATGCGCAGGTCCACACGGGACGGAGAGGCAAAGAGACACCGTATGGCTCAGTTTAAACAAACAGGTATATTCAATAATTACACATGGTTAAGGTTATACATCAGAGGCTGGGGCGTCCGAGCTTACGTGCCGACGACTTCATGGGGGCGATGGAGTGGCTCCGGAGTTGGGCTCGAGCGGTTGCTGGCAGAAGCTGCACGCCGTCGGGCTTCGGCACTGAAGGCTCTCTTGGCGAACGATGTCGTCCTCAGCTGTATGCAGTAGAATTTCAATAGTCGTCCGTTTCTTCGAGGATGGTTCACAAACCCTTCCTCTAGTGTCGTTCGGCTTGGAAGACGAACAGGAGGCGAGCTTGTAGATGATGACAGCAGAGCACAATTTTACAACATACATATACAGAGAGCCAAACTGGAAAAAGCAGAACTGAATCTACAAAAGAACAAACTTTGCACCACTTCACTCATCGACCGGGCAGGCCAGTGCCTAAGCAGCATCACATCACATGCCAAGCATGGAGCCCCAGCTCAGACTGAACTGCATCCGTTTACATGCGCTTTTAAGCACTTGATTAACAAAGGACTAAGGGCGGTCATTTCCAGTGGCCCGCCCAAAGCATCAATTCTCCAATCCAAAATAACATGCGAGATGGGGACCACCCCTTGGGCTGGGCTTAGCCTCGACCCCAGAGTCTGTTAACAATACAAACTAAATAAACAACAAAAACGCCACCACTCTCTCTCAAGTGAGAGTATACACAGGCTCTCTCTTCGGAGCTAATTCACTAGCGCCTGTCTTTCCACATTCTTGGCGAGTACTGCCTGTCCGCCATGACAGGTGTCCGTCGCGGCCCTTCTGGGAAGCTGTGGGTGCCTTCCCGGCGATAGCCCACGACAAAGGGGGGGAGGGAAAGAATGTCGTCTTCGCGGTTTCGCATAGCGTCGGCTGTGGTACGGCGCGCTCTGGCCCGCTGACAGCTCCCCTGTCCTGGAATGCAACCGGAAATTGGGGAGGACAAAGCCTGTTTCCCCGGGGCGGCGGCGGGACCGGTTTTTCCGGTCGTCACTCAAAGAGCATGGCTGGGCAATTGATGATGCCGCTGTCACGGTTCCCCGTCTACGCCGCGCCGTCGAACGTGGATCCTCGTATCACACACGGAATGTCACACTCGCTCACCCTCCAGAAGAATGTTCTCCGAACATTTGAGTCCACGCAGCTCCCCTTGTCTTTCTGAATCGCCTCGCACAGTGCGTCCGACAAAACACTTTTCGCTGCACTCAACACCACTGCACAACACCATATGCCTCCGCTGTCAATACTGGCGTCTCCAGGGGCAGCACTGATCTTCTTTTACAGATAAACATGAAACTCAGCACCCAAGCCTCTCCTTTCTAGTCCAAACTGGACGAAAATAAATTTACCACAGTTACAAAGGAGCTCCCACTTCTAGCACGATCACGGCACAGACAAAAATATAGATAACGAAAGGAAGTAGGGCAGGTTCTGCATGCGCTCCGCATGCTCTCCTGTGCAGGTGTTACTTAATGACAGAAAGGTTTAACTACCAACTCCGATAACTTAACACATAAGCACATAGCAATGTTATGAGCTGCGGCATTACACAATTCTAACCAGTTCACAACTCCGCTCTGTTTACGCCATTAGTCCGACTTAGCTTTCCGATTTCGCAGCGGATATCGGCCTTCATGAGTCATACTAAATAAGTCTGTGCCCCTTTGTCTGCTTTGGGACTTGCGAGGGCTCGTGGCAGGAGCCTCTCCTGGCGTTATCTGCGCGGCAACCTCGCGCGCTTCTTCTTCTAGCAATGCATGAAGTAAATCCGGTGGCATTCCGGCCGTCACCTCGGGCGCCTGCCGAACAAATGCAGGAGAGGGCGTTTCTTGCGAACTATCTGCGCGCTCCGCTTCACTTCTGTCCCCATCAAAATCCGCGCTTTCCCTTTCCTCATTTCGTGAATACTGAACCGGTGCCGACTTGAGGCGATTTGCGTGTATCCTTATCAAACGCCGGTTCACGTCTCGGACTCTGAAGTTTACCGGAGAAAGCTTCTCGACAACCTCGCACGGTCCTCTCCACTTCGTCTGGAACTTACGAGCTAGCCCAATCTGCCTTTGGCAGTTTTCAATGTACACGCTGTCCCCCACATCAAACGGCGCGTCTCTAGCACTGCGATCGTGCACCTCCTTCCTGCGCTTCGCCGCTTTCTTTAAGGACTCCTTTGCGATGTCCCTCGCCACTTGCAAGCGCGATTCTAGCTCAACCTTATAGTCGTCCAGTGAAGCGTATGGGACACGACGGGGGCCCTCTGGCACTTCACTAGGCTGATCCGGGTCTCGGCCGTAGAGAAGAAAGAATGGCGATTCGCCCGTGCTCTCGTGTGCTGCGGAATTGTAGGCAAACATTGCATACGGGAGCCACAAGTCCCAGTCCCGCTGGTCGCGCGAAACAAAATGCGACAGGAACCCGGCCACGGTTTGGTTCAGTCGCTCCACCGCGCCGTTGCAAGCCGGATGGTACGGTGTTGTCTGCTTCTTAGCGATCTTAAGCAGCTCGCAAACTCTCCTCATTAGCTGCGACACGAAGTTCGTTCCCCGATCTGTCAAGAGTTGCCTCGGGGGTCCATGTCGGAGCACGATCTGTTCGACAAATGCTCTTGCAACCGTGTCTGCCTTCTGATCTGGGAGTGCTACCGCTTCCGCGTATTTTGAAAGGTGGTCGACAAATACTAAAATGTACTTGTTTCCGGAAGTGGTCGTGGGCAATGGGCCCATTATGTCCATACCTGTCCGCTCGAAGGGAGCCGAAACCTCAGGGAACGGCTGAATTGGAGCTGGTCTTCGTCCCTTGGGTGTTTTTCTTTCGAGACAGGAATGACACTTCGCACAGTAGTCTCTAACATCCTGTCGCATGCCACTCCAAAAGTACAAACGCTCCACACGCCTGCGTGTCTTCGCTACGCCAAAATGACCGGCGCATGGCGCATCGTGAAACGCGCGAAGAACCCTTTCTGTCCACGACCGAGGTATGACGACTCTCTCCCAAGCGGTTTTCTCTGGTCTCCCTTTCCTGGTTGGCCTCGTGCGCCGACACAGGGTGCCGTCTTTGTCAATGAAATAACCTAGCTGTTCGGGATGAGACGGTGCGCCCTCTAAGCTTTCGATTATTCGCTTCAGGTCAGGATCTTTGCACTGCTCTGTGCGTAATTCGGCGGGGTCGACTACGGGGACAAACTCTTCTATAGCTGCCACGGCAGCTGTGCGGCTGAGTGCATCAGCGTTCAGATGTGTCTTTCCTGACTTGTGCTCAACTTCAAAGCAGTATTCCTGCAGGTGTAGATTCCATCTAGCGAGTCGCGAGCTAGGGTCCCTGACACTCATCACCCATTTCAGAGGATGGCAGTCTGTGACTAGCTTGAATTTGCGGCCGTAAAGGTAGCATCTGAAGTGCTTTACTGCCCAGACAACGGCGAGGCACTCCCTTTCCGTAGCTCCGTACTTTTGCTCTGTGGGGCTCAACTGTCGGCTAGCAAAAGCAACGGGATGTTCTTTGCCCTCGATAACCTGAGATAGCACGGCACCAACTGCGAACTTTGACGCATCTGTGGCCATAACGAAGGGCAAACTAAAATCCGGGTGGCGTAACAGCGGTGCACTCATTAGCTTCCTTTTCAGGGCCCCAAAAGCATTCTCCGCGTTTTCGTCCCAACGAAAGGCGACATTTTTGGCTGTTAAGGCGGTGAGCGGCTTAGCGAGCTTGGCGAACTCCTCTATGTGCCTTCGGTAGTAACCGATCAGGCCGAGAAACTGCCGGACCTGGCGGACGCTAGTCGGGGATGGAAAATCCGAGACACACCTTAGTTTCTCAGGGTCCGGTCGCACGCCGTCAGCTGAAACAACGTGCCCGAGGTATTTCACCTCGTTTTTGAGGAATTGGCACTTAGAGGGCTTCAGTTTGAGACCCGCTGCTCTTAGTCGCACCAAAACCTGCTCAATATCGCGCAAATGGTTATCAAAACTGCCACTGTATATGATAATGTCATCCATATACACGAAGCACAGCCTCCCCAGAAGACCTGCCAGGATAACATCAGCGGTTCTCTGCCAGACAGCAGGGCTGTTGGCCAGACCCATCGGCATTCTTTTCCATTCATAGTGCCCTGAGGGCGTGTTGAATGCCGTTTTCTCGGCATCTGCCGGATCCATTGCTATCTGCCAGAATCCCGCCGCCATGTCCACTACCGTGAAGTACCTGGCAGAGCCCAGCTGAGAAAGCGTCTCCTGTATATTGGGGATGGGGTATGGATCGATGCGAGTTACGGCATTTAGTTTGCGGTAGTCCACTACCAATCGATACGAGCCATCTGGCTTTTCCACCAATAGTGCTGGTGCTCCCCAGGGTGACTTTGAGTGTTCGACAATGCCGCGATCAATCAGGTCCTGCACCTGCCGCTCCATCTCCTCACGTTGGGAGTAAGGAATCCTGTACGCACGCTGGTAAACGGGCGATGAAGTGCCGGTTTCTATCCTGTGCTTTATAACGCCACAGCAGCCCAAATCCAGGTTGGACGCGGCGAATACCTCCGAGTAGTCGTTCAGCAAACCAGCCAGAGCCTCCCTCTCCCTGGATTTTACGTGAGAAAGATCGAACGACACCTTTGGAGCAGCCGAAGGACTAGCATGCTCTACAGTTGCGAGTACCGTATCGGTGGGCTCACGTTGCTCTATCGCAGAGGTGAAGAAAGCCAATGTTTTGTTCTTGGGAAGGCTCAGTGGCTGCTGGCTACAGTTAACCACCCGTAGGGGCACTCTGTGGGCGTCATTAACTGTCACGAGGCACGCGGCTGCCTTCAGGCCATTGCTGAGAGAGTCGACCGGCTCAAGCACTCCCACGGCGCCGCTCTCTACATCTGAAGGCACAAACGCGTACAAAATGTGCTCCGACCAAGGAAGGACGACCGCCTCCTCGACCAGCCGGACGGCAACCCGCGAATATACCTTCTCCAATGATCCCACTGTTTGACGGGTGTCAATATCGGTAATGCGAATCTCAGCCCCTCTCCTGTTCAAAAACGGAACTTTTGAGCCGCCCGCATTAACCTCTTCCTCAGAGAATGAGACTACTACCTTCCCTTTTCTCAAAAAATCCTGCCCTAATATACCTGACACTCCGTTTGGCAGAGACACCGTGTCCGGGCATACGTAGCAGGGGTGCTCCAATGCAATTCCGCCGAGAGAGAAGTGTAACCGGTAGAGTCCACTTATGCCAAGAGGATCCCCCGTTATGCCTACAAATTTGGTTGCCATACCACCAGACGCTTCCAACACCTCGCGGTCCCCCTTCCTTCGAAGCGTGTTAAAACTGCTCTCCTTAAGCAATGTCACCTTTGACCCCGTATCTATCAACAATTCCATACAAAAACCATTTAACTTGCAACGCACAACAGGGCATGCCTCGTCGGCCACACAAACTACCACCACCTCATCATCTACTGCTCCCTCCCCACGCTCCTCAGGCTGGGGAGGACTAACTAGTTTTTTTTGACTCGGTATCTGGAGCCCCGCTGTAGGCTTGCTTAGGGCGTGTCTCGCCTGCTTCTCTTTGTGGCTCCCCACGGCGCACGTTTTGGCAGAACCTGGCGATGTGTCCGCGACCCTGGCAAGCGAAGCACACGATTTCTTCAAAATCTCGCATACCGCGCCTGTAGCTTTGTGGCGGTCTCCGGTTTCCAGCGAATGAGCGCTGTTGAGCGCGCGCTTCAACCTGGTGTTCTACCTGCTGAGATAGCAGCTGTTCTAAGCGATCTAATCGCTCTGTCAAGAGAGCAACCTCAGGGTTGAGCACCGCTCTCTCTATGACGCGTACTCTCGCTGCGGCTGTCGTTAACGCCTCATTTCGTTCCTCATCCAATGCGACCTCCACGGCTTGGTCGAAATTGCTCGGCTTGCGCGAGAGCACGAACCGGCGCACGGGGTCTTGCAGACCAGCCACGAACAAAGCGGTCATTTCCTCTTTAAGTAGTTCCTCCGCGTATTTCTTCCTTAGCTGGTCTCCTTCCTCCTCCCTGCTTAACGTATCGCGTGCTAGGCGCTGAAGCCGCGACGCAAATGTTCGCACATCCTCCCCTACCATCTGTTCGGCGTCACGGAACCTCTGTACCCGCACGTGACGTGGTTCAGTGTCGAAATGCTCAAACGCGAGCTTCTTAAATTCCGCAAATGATTTTGTGGATTTTACTTTTTCGTCTCGCCATGCAAAATCATGAGCAGCTCCTGCCATCTTACACCTCGCCATTCCCAGCATTTGAGCATCGGACCATCCCCCCATTTTCCCAATCTCTTCTAGCATGGAAAAGAAATCGCAGATTGGAACCCCTGTCTTATCTCCCGTAAACGTCGGAATGACGCTTCCTAATGCCAGCATGCTTGCTCCGAGCGACGGCTGTGCGAAATCGCAGATTGGAACCCCTGTCTTATCTCCCGTAAACGTCGGAATGACGCTTCCTAATGCCAGCATGCTTGCTCCGAGCGACGGCTGTGGAGTGGGAGCTCCCTCAGATAGTCATTTTTTTTTTCAAGCCCTCCAGTGCCTCAAGCCTCTCAAATGGGGGTAAAAGTCCCACAATCAGTCCCGGGATTCCCTTTTGATTACAATTTTGAAGTCATGAATGTCACAGCATTCAGAGGACATTTGCTTTTGAGACCCCAATTCTGACACCAGTGTGATGACCCCCCTAATGCGCAGGTCCACACGGGACGGAGAGGCAAAGAGACACCGTATGGCTCAGTTTAAACAAACAGGTATATTCAATAATTACACATGGTTAAGGTTATACATCAGAGGCTGGGGCGTCCGAGCTTACGTGCCGACGACTTCATGGGGGCGATGGAGTGGCTCCGGAGTTGGGCTCGAGCGGTTGCTGGCAGAAGCTGCACGCCGTCGGGCTTCGGCACTGAAGGCTCTCTTGGCGAACGATGTCGTCCTCAGCTGTATGCAGTAGAATTTCAATAGTCGTCCGTTTCTTCGAGGATGGTTCACAAACCCTTCCTCTAGTGTCGTTCGGCTTGGAAGACGAACAGGAGGCGAGCTTGTAGATGATGACAGCAGAGCACAATTTTACAACATACATATACAGAGAGCCAAACTGGAAAAAGCAGAACTGAATCTACAAAAGAACAAACTTTGCACCACTTCACTCATCGACCGGGCAGGCCAGTGCCTAAGCAGCATCACATCACATGCCAAGCATGGAGCCCCAGCTCAGACTGAACTGCATCCGTTTACATGCGCTTTTAAGCACTTGATTAACAAAGGACTAAGGGCGGTCATTTCCAGTGGCCCGCCCAAAGCATCAATTCTCCAATCCAAAATAACATGCGAGATGGGGACCACCCCTTGGGCTGGGCTTAGCCTCGACCCCAGAGTCTGTTAACAATACAAACTAAATAAACAACAAAAACGCCACCACTCTCTCTCAAGTGAGAGT